>SJYV01017715.1:69997-125357 GCA_006410875.1 Neotragus pygmaeus | reverse complement strand
CATCACGGACTCGATGGACGCGAGTCTGGGTGAACTCCGGGAGTTGGTGATGAACAGGGAGGCCTGGCGTGCTGCAATTCATGGGGTCGTAAAGAGTCGGACACGGCTGAGCGACTGAACTGAACTGAACTTATGGAGGTTCAATTTCCTTCACCCTTCAAAGTAAGAGTTGGAGGGGTAGTCTTCCTTCATCCTGAGACTAATCCTCTAATCTTGAGAGTTAAGTTATACTACATCTACTATTACTAAGGCACTCTCCAAGAGCCAAGAACTGTATAGAGCATTTCAAAGTATTTCATTTTCATAACACACTTTGAGATAGATGAAATAATTCTTAGAGGAATAAACAGAATAGCAGAACAAAATTCCAGAGCTAGAAGAGAATGCGATTAGACCAGCAGACAAAAGTGCTTCTGCTCTGAGTAGCTGATGTTCCTATTAGTTCATTCAATAAATATCTCCTAAGAGTGTTCTATGGAATTTGTGCTATGCTGGAGTATTTGGCTATCACCAAAAAAAAAAAAAAAGACATAGTTCATGTCTTCAAATAAGCCTTAGGAAGATGAGACAAAACAGTTTATTAGCCTAGGTACTGTCTCCTTGCTCTGAATGACATCAGACAATTAAGACCTATTATTGTACTGAAAACACCCGTGACCTGCTTAGAGGATATTGCAAGTAGATGCATGGCATTGATGTAGAGGCAAATAAGATAGGGGTTGAAAGAGTGAAATGAGCCCAATGAGACATGCTTGAGGGGAAAGAGAGATGGAGGGTGCCAGAGTGGACCTCTAAGCTCTCTCTTTAAGTTCCCTGGGGAAACTATGGAGACCACACTGATGGAAGATAGAATGTCTATATTAATCTGCTGACCCTGAGATCCTTGAATATAGAGCCCGAGTCTCATTTGTTTTTTTACAATATTTTTTTCAGGTCTTAGCACCCCACTCCAGTATTCTTGCCTGGAAAATCCCATGGATGGAGGAGCCTGGAAGGCTGCAGTCTATGGGGACACTGAGGGTTGGACACCACTGAGTGACTTCACTTTCACTTTTCACTTTCATGCATTGGAGAAGGAAATGGCAACCCACTCCAGTGTTCTTGCCTGGAGAATCCCAGGGACAGGGGAGCCTGGTGGGCTGCTGTCAATGGGGTCGCACAGAGTTGGACGTGACTGAAGTGACTTAGCAGCAGCAGCACAGTATTTGCCAAAGAGAAGGTGCCCAGCAGATGCTGGATGCATGGAGCTGGAAACAAAATGTTAAAAAAACAGAACCCCTAAAACGAAACTACTGCTGCCACCAAGAAAGAAATATAAACACCTATTTACATGCTTTAGTGCTAAGTGCAAACCAAGGAATTACTCTGGTCCTTGACCACTATGACTTGACAGCCTAGTAGAGAAGCACTAAGGTAGACATAGGAAATGCTTTGTATACATCATGGACTTCCTCACTCCCTGAAGAAGTAATCCACTCATTGGAAGAAACAATGTAAAAATGAGGACATGTCATAGTTATTATTATTAGTTATTATTGGGCTTTCCCAGTTGCTCAATGGTATAAAACCCGCCTGCAATGCAAGAGATGTGCAGGAGATACAGGTTAAATCCCTGGGTCAGGAAGATCCCTTGGAGAGGTGAATGGCAACCCACTTTAATATTCTTGCCTGGAAAATCCCATGAACAGAAGGGCCTGGAGGGCTACAGTCCATGGGGTGGCAAAAGAGTCAGACACGACTGACTAAACAATAGCAGACAGCTAGTTATTATTTCTATTTATGTTTTTTTTTTTTTTTTTTCCTCTTTGGTACATGATGATTTGGCTGATCATCATCTAAAAAGTGTTGATTTGCTTGCTAGCTGTTATAAACTACTTTATACACAGACCATCTTTTATTATGACAGGGAGATACAACATTTCGATGGATATTGCTGCTTTATTTGTCCTTTGTCATAATTTCCAGTAATTTTTCCATTATTGGGAATGCTTATGTAATCACACACTAACACCTCCATACCTGCAGGAGTGACTCACAGTTCATCCTGCAGATTTATGGCATGACTACTGAGAAAGTGCCTTCTGACGCAAACATGAATGTTTAAGTTACCAAAGAGACCCACAGCCCCGCCATGGTGTTTAGAGGTCAAAATTAAAAATGAATCCATTTAAACTCTTTTCTTCTGCATTTAAATTATGAGACAAATCAAGTAGAATTGGGAACTGCTCTTAGCAAGCAGATAAGTCACTTATTCACAACACAGTTGAAATAGAAAGCTTCCACACGTGGGAGGATTCATGAATATTTGCAGCAAGCAAATTCGCTCTTCCCCCTACACTTCGATGAGCAGGGGAATGAAGGTCTGCAGGTCTGCCTAGATTCTAGACAGTTTGTCAGAGCAGCCCCTTTGCTTCTTAGCCATTTCCACGTGCCCTTGTACCTGTCTGTGCTGGCTAGTTTTATTCCACTGATAGTTGTCTTCAGCATTCAGCGAGAACTTAGCAAATATTTTTGTAGGAGTAAGGGGCTATGTAGTTATTATGTTCATGACTTAATTTTTCTTTTCTTCCTTCCTTCCTCATCAAGGCTTCTCCTCCTTTCTCTGGTTTCTCTTCCTGGGCTTTTGTTCATATTTCTCTCTGTCTCTCTCCTGACACTGTATCTGTGTCTCTTTCTCTCGTATCTTCTGTCTCTCTTTTTTCCATCTGCCTCTCTCGTCACATATTTATTATGTGTTACCACGTGCCAGGCACTAGGTTAGGGATTGGAGATTATACAGATCCTAAAGAAGGCAGTTTATACTTTCCAGAGTTCTCAGTCTAACAGGGTAGGGGTTAAAAGGAGGGGAACACATGGAAAGAGTAATGATAGCACCAAGCAGTATTTAACTCTGATAGGGCCAGGATGAAGTGAAATTTGAACTAAGTCTTGAAGTATAAGCAGGAGGTTTTTAAGTCAACAGTTGGGGAAGGGCCGGAGAGAGGCCATTCTAGAGGGGATAGTGTCTGGAAAGGTGTGCAGGTGAGAAAGTATCAACAATTATGGAAATGGCAAACAGAAAATTCCCTTGGTCCACTTAGAACCAGAAACTGAGGGTGGATCACAGAGCAATGATGCTTTCAATCCACTAGTAATCCTTACCTGCAAATGTGCAACCAGTGCTTTTGGTTTTCTGCCAACAGTCACCCTGAAATACATGTAATGAGGCCATATAGGGAAGCCGTTTTTCCTTGTAGTCTGTATCCATGGTATTGGGCAGAGGAGAATCCTCTATTTCTCTGACCAGAGGGGTTTACGTTCTTTTTAAAATTAAAATTAAAAGCTAAATGTTGGAGATTTGAAGACAGCCAATACATTATTCCTTGGCATTGTCTTTCTTTGGGATTGAAATGAAAATTGAACTTTTCCAGTCCTGTAGCCACTGCTGAGTTTCCAAATTTGCTGGCATATTGATTGCATACTTTCACAGCATCATCTTTTAGGATTTGAAATAACTCAATTGGANCCTGAATATTCATTGGAAGGACTGATGCTGAAGCTGAAACTCCAATACTTTGGCCAACTGATGCAAAGAGCTGATTCATTTGGAAAGGCCCTGATGCTAGGAAAGATTGAAGGTTGGAGGAGAAGGGGACGACAGAAGATGAGATGGTTGGATGGCATCATGGATGCAATGAACATTAGTTTGAGTAGGCTCTGGGAGTTGGTGATGGACAGGGAGTCCTGGTGTGCTGTGGTCTATGGGGTCACAAAGAGTCGGACACAACTGAGCGACTGAACTGAACTGACTGATTGCTACATAACATATTACTCTCAAATTTTGTGGCTTAAAACAACAGGAAACACTTATTATCTCACTTAGTGCCTATGGGTCAGAGTTTGGGAGCAGCTTGGCTGGAGGTTTGGGCTCATGCAGCCAAGATGTTAGCCAGGGGAGGTTCAAGATGTAGGAGACATATGTACATATGTATACGCCTATGGCTGATTCATTTTGGATGTATGGCAGAAACCAACACAATATTGTAAAGCAATTATCCTCCAGTTTAAAAAAAAATGATGTCAGCCTGGATTGCAGTCACCTGAAGGTTTGACTGGGGCAGGAGGCTCCGCTTCCCTGGTGACTCACACACAAGCTGGTGCTGGTCAACGCCTCTCCGTAAGGGCCTCTCTACACGGATGCTTGACTGTCTTCAGTGTGGTGACTGGCTTCTGCCAAAGGGACTGATTTGAGAAACCAAGGAAGAATCTGCAATGTCTTTTATGTTCTATGTTGGAAGTCACACACCCCATCTTTGGTGATATCCTGTTGGCCCCACAAGTCAGCTTTATTCAACGTGAGAAGGGATTATACAGAGGCGAGTACCAGAAGGGAATGGTCTTGGGGCCATCCTGGAGGCTGGCTACCACGATGGGAAACTGGAGCTCAGAAATCAGACGAGAGCTGCAGGGCAGCCTGGAGCCGAGGAAGCTCTGGACACTTAGGTAGCCAGCGTCCCTCAGTCTTCACCCTTGTTCTCCTCCCTTCATGTGACTCAGTCCCACCCCTGTCTTCTGCCAATGCTGCTTCTTACTTCACATTCCTGAAAGCAGAGCCTGAGGGCTTGGTTCATCATTTTCCCCCAGGTCATTACAGGTCACACGCCAGCCATTGAGTCGTGTTCTGGGGATCCACTCTAGCTCAGAGACGTAGGGAAGTCAAGTTTCACATCGGCCAAGACACAGACACTTCAGCATGGACATCAGTCTGTGGTCGGGACAGTCTTGCTAAGGTGAGGCTGGAGGGAGGTGGGGTCAGAGTTCAGGAAGGGTAATCTGCCCAGTATTGCTCAACAGGCACTGTGCTGGACAGAAGGGCCACAGATGAGGGGAAGGAAGAAAAATGAAGACTAATAAGTTGGTCCCTGGCCTCTCTGTTTAAAGAGAAAGACACCCATAACCAAATAATTATAATTTGTGTATAATAAAACTCCAGAGGGTGGTGAAGGACAGGGAAGCCTGGTGTGTTGCCGTCCATGGGGTCAAAAAGAATTGGACATGACTGAGCAACTAAATAACAACAACAAATAATACAGCTATGTTAGTAGTACCTGGGTCAAGTGGAGAAATTGTCCTAAGATCCTTCTGCAGGATCTTGAAGGATGAGATAGAAAGGATCCAGATNACACTTAGGTAGCCAGCGTCCCTCAGTCTTCACCCTTGTTCTCCTCCCTTCATGTGACTCAGTCCCACCCCTGTCTTCTGCCAATGCTGCTTCTTACTTCACATTCCTGAAAGCAGAGCCTGAGGGCTTGGTTCATCATTTTCCCCCAGGTCATTACAGGTCACACGCCAGCCATTGAGTCGTGTTCTGGGGATCCACTCTAGCTCAGAGACGTAGGGAAGTCAAGTTTCACATCGGCCAAGACACAGACACTTCAGCATGGACATCAGTCTGTGGTCGGGACAGTCTTGCTAAGGTGAGGCTGGAGGGAGGTGGGGTCAGAGTTCAGGAAGGGTAATCTGCCCAGTATTGCTCAACAGGCACTGTGCTGGACAGAAGGGCCACAGATGAGGGGAAGGAAGAAAAATGAAGACTAATAAGTTGGTCCCTGGCCTCTCTGTTTAAAGAGAAAGACACCCATAACCAAATAATTATAATTTGTGTATAATAAAACTCCAGAGGGTGGTGAAGGACAAGGAAGCCTGGTGTGTTGCCGTCCATGGGGTCAAAAAGAATTGGACATGACTGAGCAACTAAATAACAACAACAAATAATACAGCTATGTTAGTAGTACCTGGGTCAAGTGGAGAAATTGTCCTAAGATCCTTCTGCAGGATCTTGAAGGATGAGATAGAAAGGATCCAGATGAAGGGAAGGGAAAAGGACATTTCTGGCAAGAAGGGACCCGAATAGGATATTTGTGTGGGGTGGGGGTGGGGTGGGGATGGGGAGGTGATACTCCATAGTGGGGCTGGAAGGTAGAGAGAAGTTGGCAAGTTTGGCTGCAACAGGTATGGGGCCTCAGTGAAGTTCTTGAGTTCTTCCCTGAGAGTGGTGGGAAGTTCTGGAAGGTTCTGAAATAGGAATGACTTCTGTGGGTGGCTCCAGGGGCTGATGTTTCCTTTGAAGGATTGTTTAAACATGACCTTCCCTGGGGGCTCAGATGGTAAATAATCTTCCTGCCAATGCAGGAGACCTGGGTTCAATCCCTTGGTCCGGAAGATCCCCTGAAGAAGGAAATGGCAACCCACCCCAGTATTCTTGCCTAGGAGAATTCCATGGACAGAAGAGCCTAGCGGGCTATAGTCCATGGGTTCGCAAAGAGTCGGCCATGACTGAAAGATTAACACTTAAGCACAGGAGTATCCACCTCCTTCAGGTTCTAGATCACAAGGGGTTCTGTATGCTTCGAGGAAAGCTGTGGTCTCCATTATACAGAGATATACATGCTTACGAGGAACTGCCCTTCCGCTGGTTTCTTTTAATAGCAATCGCTCCAAATATAATTCCACAGGCATCCAAATTAAGCAAAGCTTTTTTTCAACACCAAAAAGGCTACCTCTACATAATGGAATGATGTCATCAGAAGTCTGAGAAAAGTCTCCCTGTGGACTCCTCGTCAGATAATTTGTGCTCCTCCTACAAAAAGCCTCCCAACCAATTCAGAAAATAATGTCTGGAAAGTAACGCTTTCAGAAGCTCAGGCCATTCTAATAAACAGCTTATAACAGATTCACGATTTCTACATAAGTGAACTTAGGTCCAAAGACGCCAGTCGCAGGTTTTATACTTTAAATGTCTGAGGGCCAATTTTATTTCTGGGCTTTCACTCGGAGTGAGGGTTGCTTTGTTGAAGCCTGGCCCTGGGCAGGAGGACCAGCGTGTTGTAGAAGCTCCTGGAAGCTGCATGGTCCATGGTCAAGAGCCTGCCCCCTGTTAATATGGTTAACAGCCAGCTTGTTGTTCAGTCACCAAGTCGTGTCTGACTCTTTGCAGCCCCATGGACTGCAGCACACCAGGCTCCCCTGTCCTTCATTATCTCCCGGAGCTTGCTCAAATTCGTGTCCACTGAGTCAGTAATACTGCCTCACCATCTCATCCTCTGCTGCTCCCTTCTGTTGCCTTCAATCTTTCCCAGCATCAGGGTTTTTTCCAATGAGTTAGCTCTTTGCATCAGATGGTCAAAGTATCGGAGCTTCAACATCAGCATCAGTCCTTCCAATGAATATTCAGGATTGATTTCCTTTAGGATTAACTGTCTTGATCTCCTTGCAATCCAAAGGACTCCCAAGAGTCTTCTTAAAAAAAAAAAAAAGAGTCTTCTTTAGTACCACAATTTGAAAACATCAGTTCTCCAGTGCTCAGCCTTCTTTATGGTCCAACTCTAACATCTGTACATGACTACTGGAAAAACCACAGCTTTGACCTGATGGAGCTGCCTGAACTTATATCCTGACTCTGACACTTTCTACTCTGTGACCATGTTGACTCAAAGTGCTCCGGTTCAAATCTTGACTATTCATCAACTGTGTGACCTTGGGCAACTTTCTTAACCTCTCTGAGCCTCGGTGTTCTCTATAAAACAACAATGATAATGACTTCCCTGGCAGTCCAGTGTTTAAGACTTCATCTTCCAATGCAGGGAGTGCGAGTTTGATCCTTGGTCGGGGAGCTAAGACCCCACATGCCTTGGGGCCCAAAACCAAAACATAAAACAGAAGCAATTTTGTAACAAATTCAAGACTTTAAAAATGGTCCATATCAAAAATATCTTAAAAAAAAATGCAACAACAATAATAATGACACCTAACTTCACAGGCGTTTGTGAGGCTTGAATGAAATCACACAGGTGCCTGGTACTTAGTTATACATTCAATCAAACCTAATTTTCATTACTGTTATCCCTCTTCTAGGCCCAGCAGCACCATCTCTCACTTAAATGCTCATTTTGGCCTCCTAACTAGTCCCCTGACCTCCAACCTTGCCTTCCTACAAGATATTCTCCATGTGGCAGCCGAAAGATTTCTTAAAAACACAAATCTGGGACTTTCTTTGTGGCCCAGTGGTTAAGAATCTGCTGCCAAAGCAGGAGACTCAGGTTCATCCCCTAGTCTGGGAAGACTCGACATGCCTCAGAAAAACTAAGCCCAAGTGTCACAGCTACTGAGCCTGTGCTCTAGAGCCCACAGGCCGCAACTACGGAGCCTGTACGCCGAGAGCCCGAGTTCCATAACAGAAACCACCGCGATGAGAAGCCTGTGCCCTGCAAGGAAGAGTTGCAACTAGAGAAAGTAGTCGCAACTAGAGAAAGTCCCTGCACAGCAATGAAGACCTACCACAACCAAAAATAAATAAATAGAAAAACACAAATCTGATCGGATCACTCCTCACTTAAAATTCTGCAAATTGTTCCCATTGTCCTTACCAAAAGGTCCCACACCCTAAAGAGTCCTTGATGGCCCTGCAAGATTGGGCCCAGCTCACTTCCCAGCAGAGCCCCGTGCCACCACACACCCACCACACTGGCCTTGTTTCCTTTCCTGAAGGTTCCTTAACACAGACCTTCACACATACTGTAGACCAGCTCCTCCGGAGTCCTCAGCCCCGCCAACTCCTACTCACCCAGCAAGGACCAGCTGATGTGTGACTTCCTCAAAGATGCCTTCCTAACTTCTGGGTTAGGATGGCTGTTGCTTCTTGGTGTTAACAGTTGTGACTAAATTCTTATCTGCACAACCCTCCTGCCCATGTGGGAACTTGATCTAGAGTTTGTGCTGGTCATGGAACATCCTCAGAGCTTGGCATGGTGCACGGTCCATAATGACTACGCAACACATATTTCAAGAATTGTGAATGAATGAATGAACAGATGTATTTCCTGGGAACTAACCCTCTTCTGCCTGTGCCGTTCTCAGAGCCTTGATTCACTTTGGCCTCTCTTGCTCTGTGTGGGTAGCAGTGAGGAAGAGGAGACACATTGTCTAGAACCCAGCAGGCTGAGGACAGGCCGCCCCATCGCAAAATCAGAGCAGGCAAGTCACTTAGAGGCTGTTCCTTCAGCCCTCTTCCTTGTTCACTTTGTCAGTGAACCAGGAGCTCATGCCTAACTGTGAGCACGTTCTTCCCCATCTCAAACTTAATCCTGCCTCCTTAAAAGTTCCCATCCCTCCCTGAGATGTTCATTTGCTTCTGAGGCTTCTGTACTTCCCAGTGTTTACAGAGATATATAAATTGCTTGGGTAGTTACAGAGAAAACAATACAAATTTTAAAATTCTAATCACAAAACCCAGTTCTGTTTTTTTTTCTTCCTTCTGCTTTTTATATGGACAAGAAAGAAATCTAACTGCTGGCCTCCTCTCCCACATGAGGTTGGGGATGGAGTCCAGCTTGAGCATAGCTTGGCCTCCCTTGTCTCTGGGACTTGCCTGCTGTTGGCAGGGACCATGAGCTGCTAATAACTAGCAAATGCTTTTCCCAACTTTCTTTTTTTTAATATGTGTTCTATTTTTAAAATATTTTTAAATTTGTTATTTTTTTACATTATAAAGTGGTTTGGGTTTTTTGTTTTGCTTTAAAGGGATATTTGTTTGGCCACGCCACATGGCATGTGGGGTCCTAGTTCCCTGACCAGGGATGGAAACTGCACCCTCTGCACTGGAAGCTCAGAGTCTTAACCACTGGACCGCCAGGGAAATCCTTTCCCAGCTTTCAAATGCACCTTTACCAGCCTAGCGCTGTGGGTAAGGAACACAGTATAGACTCCCACGGGCCCACCAGGCCTGTTCCAGAGCGAGCAGGTTGCAGATACTATGAAAGTAAAAACTGCTTGCTCCAGTTCCCAAGTAGATCTTGGTATTTTGTGGCCCAAGAAACAGTGTGGGATAGCTCGATGGGTAAAATGAATTAAATTAATCTGGGAAACAAAAAAATTTTGGAAAACTAAAACAGACTTTTCTTAGGTGAAAGTTGCTCAATTGTGTCCAACTCTTTGTGACCCCATGGGCTGTAAAGACTGGAATTCTCCAGGCCAGAATATTGGAGTGGGTAGCTTTTCCCTTCTCCAGGGGATCTTCCCACCCCAGGGACTGAACCCAGGTCTCCCACATTGTGGGCAGATTCTTTACCAGCTAAGCCACAAGGGAAGCCCTTCCCTAGGTACAGGTGGGTTAAGCTCTAGCCTACACCTGTAAGAACAACCATAAAGAATGCTGAGAAATAACAGATTAAGACATTGAATGAAATGTTCCATTTACACATGAGCTTAAAATTTAAAGCACATTTTCAAACAACAGCGCATCTTATTTATTACTTATGTACCCAAAATGAACACCACTAAAATAAATCCAAACAAAAACAAAGGAAATGCTGTTAATTATTCTCCTCCGTTTACTAAGGATAATGCATCTTTTGGTGAGTGAAGAGTGATAAAAAACTAAACCAGTTTGGCCTGTCAGGGTGAATAGTTGCTGCCCAGTAGAAGAATTCGACCTTTAAACACAAAAACGAAACCCTCCCCCTAAAAACATTAAGCTAAAGAGTCTGAGTTTCCAGGGAGCTCTAAGGAAAAAAATGAAAAGGGTCCTTCAAATTGAACACCCCATTTTGTATAAAATGGAAATGGTTCCAGAGAAATGCCCTGAGAGGTCTGTTCCCCACAACCTTGGAAGGGGAAAGGAAAATGTGTGTTCAAGTGCAGTAACAACGAAAGACTGTGTGTGCAGAGCGGCCAAGAGGCCATCCAGGAGCACCCAAGCTGGGCAAGGCTTGGATTCTGTGAGACTCCCTCTAAGCTGCCCAACCCTCCCGGAAGGCAGGGAAACCCCGTGTGCAATGAATGTGCCAGTCCTGGTTCAAGCGCAAGGAAAATTCTGACGATGTGGCAATAATTACAAGAATGGTGATTAAAAAAATTTTTTTTGTTAGAGAGGAGACTTCCCTGGCAGTCCAGTGGTTAAGACTCAGCTCTTCCACTGCAGGGGACTTGGGTTTGATCCCTGGTCAGGGAACTAAGATCCCACATGCTGCGTGGCAGAAAAAAATACTCGTTTTTAACTGAAGTCTAGTTGATTTACAGTGTTGTGCTAGTTGCTGCTGTACTGCAATGTGAATCAGTTATGCATATATCCACTTCTTTTCAGATTCTTTTCCCATATAGGTCATTGCAGAGCATTGAGTAGACTTCCCTGTGCTGCTATACAGTAAGTCCTTGTTAGTTATCCATTTCATATATATTAGTGTGTATATGCCAATCCCAATCTTTCAATTTATCCCTCCCCCCACTTTCACCCCTTTTGGTAACTGTAAATTTGTTTTCTCCATCTGTGACCCTATTTCTGTTTTGTAAATAAGTCCATTTGTACCATTTTTTAGATTCCACATGTAAGTGATACATGATATTTGTCTTTGTCTGGCTTACTTCACTCAGTATGACAACCTCTAGGACCATCCATGTTGCTGCAAATGGCATTATTTTGGCAGTTAAGGGTGATTTAACGTTATTTAATTTCCATCTCATTTACAGGCAGTGGGACTACAGAAGTTCTATTTTCTATCTGTCTGCATTGTCTGAGTTGTTCACGAGTATGTTTTTTGAAAAGAAAGGAATAAAATTATCTCCCCATTGGGACAAAGTAATTCTCTTAACCATCACTGCCAATTTCTTGACCCCTTTTGGAACAAGGTTGGGAATTCATTCTTCCATAGATTATAATTCAATATGAGGACGAAGCACTCCATAAATATTTATTTAACACTGACTCATGAAGGATCTAGGCAGGCATGGGGAATACGCATGCTCAGAAAATACCAGTTTCCGGCTGAGATGGAGTCAGACATTAAGCACGTACTTCCACTAACAAGGTCCAGTTCATCTGACAGCTGCAGAGGAGAAGGGGCCTGGAGCCAGGAGCTCCGTGTCTCCATCGTGTCTCCATCGTGGGTCTCACGACACAGCTTTCCTCTGCTGTCTCCCCTCCCGGAAGGCCCTTCCCCCTTCTTGCACCTACCCAGACTTGACCTTGCTTCAGAATCCTCCTCAGCTCTCCAGGTCCTGCTCAAGGCCCCCCTGACTCCCGAGGCCCGGCTTCCTCCCTCCCCTCAGCATCTCTTTCCACCTGGGCNTCTCTCCTGAATCGATTACTAATTCAAGCCTCGAGCTCCAACCTCTTATGCCCCTACCTCTCTTCCACCAACTTTAATTAGCCCGTTGGAGATAAACCAGGCTCAAGAGGAGAGGCCCAGTGATTTCTCAGACAATTCACAGTCCAAGCTCAAATCTGCAGTTCTAGACCTAGAATGTAACTTCCAGACTTCCCCTCGGTACCTGAGCAGGCTCTCGCTCAGGCTGGAGGAGGAGGAAAGGCCTGGCCCAGATATCTCAAGCAACTGCAGAGATGGTCCTCATTTTCCTGTGTCCCAAAATTATCCAGTCCATTCTAAAATTCCCTCTTTCCGCATCTGTAAAAATCCTTTTCATTCCTCCTCAGTTCCAGCAGAAAAATGGGCAAAGGATAGGTACAGGCTGTTCAAAGAAAAAGAGTACCAAATATGTCTTAGACAGATGAAAAGATGCTCGATTCTGCTCATAATAATATAAATGCAAATTTAAAGTACAAAGGAAATATATCAGATTGGCAAAGATTGGAAAGTAAGTTACACAGTCTAGAAAGATTGCAGGGCAGCAGGCCCTGTAAACACAGTTGGGGCAAGGCTGACCTTTACTGACCTCCTTGGAGAACAATTTGGTAAAACATCTCAAAATGCACTGGTTCGATGACCAAGCACTTCCACCTCCAGGTATTAATAGATGTACTTGTGTATTCATGCAAAATGACGTATGCCCAAGAATATACATTGTGCTGTTGTTTGTAATAGATCTCTAAAGGTCTATTAACAGGATTTCAGTGAAATAAATTATAGCCTATTGTACAGCCACTTAAGGAAATAAGGAAGGTCTGTGTGGACTGATGTGGAAAATTTCAGAGGGTATTAAGTGAAAAGAATAAGGAGGTTGCCAGTGCATGTGATGTGCTAGAATTTGTGTGGGGAAAGAATGCACATACATGCTGGGAAATGCATGGAGGACCCCTGTGGATATTGGTTGCAGGGATTTGGTAGCCAGAACCCAGCAGATTTGGGAACATCTGAGAAAAATAATGAGATTTACCTTTTTTCTTAATACTATTATGGGTCGAATTGTGACTCCCAAAAGTTATTTGCAGAAGCCATTATCCTCAGTATCTCAAAACGAGACCTTATTTGGTAATAGGGTCATTGCAGATGTAATTAGCTAAGATGAAGTCACACAGGAGCAGTGTGGGCCCCTAATCCAATAGGCCATATATCCTTATACAAAGGGAACATTTGGACCCAGACAGGCACACGGAAAACACTGATGATGAAGACAGAGATTGAAGTCATTCTCAGCAAATTGTTAGAAGCCAGGAGAGAGGCATGGGAACAGATTTTTTTTTCCCTTGCAGTTCTTAAGAGCTATCAACACAGCAGACACNAGACAGGCACACGGAAAACACTGATGATGAAGACAGAGATTGAAGTCATTCTCAGCAAATTGTTAGAAGCCAGGAGAGAGGCATGGGAACAGATTTTTTTTTCCCTTGCAGTTCTTAAGAGCTATCAACACAGCAGACACCTTCATCTTGGACTTCTAGCTAGCAGATCTATGAGACAGTATGTTTCCATTATTCTAAACCATCCAGTTTGTAGTACTTTGTTACAGCAACCGTAGCAAATGAAAATAGTTTTCTTGGGTGCCCTTTGGAGGTATGTAAGCAGGCAAATGTATTACCCACTAAAAAATAATTTTTTTTCCAGTATAAATGTCCAGTGCTCCCTGAAGCCGTCTCAGATTTACCAGTCTGGGTTGATTTCTCTGTCTTTCTAGCTCTTAGAACATTTTATTCTCTGCCACAACATTTTTACTGTTTTGTTATGTGATTGAACGGTTCATGAGGTTCTCACCTCCACAAAGGGGACTGAGCCCACATTTCATCCATCATTATGATCCTAGAGACTGGCCCTCAAGGGTTAGGTGGAGTGAATGAATACTTAGGTACCTAGGCATTTTTCACCCCCTTCCTCTATTTCTATTCTGTTTTTGGCTTGATAAACTATCAGTTCATTGATGATTAGAATAACATCACTGCAACCTGACCCTAAGATTTGGACAATTTGATAGGTGAAAAGAAAAGAAAAAAAACTCATTTAAAAATACACTTAGGGGACTTCCCTCGTGGTCCAGTGGCAAAAACTCACTCCCACTGCAGGGAACCCAGGCTCTGTTCCTGATCAGGGAACTAGATCCCACATGCCACAGCTAAGGTTCAGTTCAGTCGCTCGGTCATGTCTGTCTCTTTGCAACCCCATGGACTGCAGCACNCATGGAAGGAGGAGCCTGGTGGGCTGCAGTCCATGGGGTCGCTAAGAGTCGGGCACGACTGAGTGACTTCACTTTCACTTTTCATTTTCATGCATTGGAGAAGGAAATGGCTACCCACTCCAGTATTCTTGGCCTGGAGAATCCCAGGGACGGGGAGCCTGATGGGCTGCCGTCTACGGGGTCGCACAGAGTTGGACACGACCGAGGCGACTTAGCAGCAGCAGCAGCAGTAGTGCACTAACCATGCATGCATGCTCAGTGGCTAGGTCATGTCCGACTCTGTGACCCCATGGACTGTAGCCCACCAGGCTCCTCTGTCCATGAGGTTTTTCCAGCAAGACTACTGGATTAGGTTTCCATTTCCTCCTCCAGGGGATCTTCCCGACCCATGGGTCGAACACGCATCTCCTGCATGGGCAGGCAGATTCTTTACCACTGAGCTACCTCGGATATCCCTCCCCCCTTATTTGTAATGGTTTTGTTAGTATTTTCCTATGGAGACAATCTTTCTTTCCAGTCCTAAAGCCTTTTTCCTTTTTCTTGTCTTTTTATGCTAGTAAGTTCAATACTGAAAAGAAAAAGAACTTTTACATTTCTAATTCTGATTTTAAATAGAATTTTTCTAATATTTCTCCATTAAAAGTGATATCTGCTGAATTTACATCCTATCAGATTGAGGAAAATCTTGTAAGTTCAATGATATTTCATAAATGATTTTCAATTTTTATTTATAATTGATTCTGGCCTGTTTCCTTCCTTGTACTAACCTTTCGGCTTAAAATAAAAGTTACACTAGCCCAACTAAATATAGAAAACTAGTCCTATTTTAATTTCCAAGAGACTAATCTGTAGATTAAAAAATTCTGTTCTTTGAAATTTTGATAGAAATTATCTATCAAATTATCTAAAATTACCATTCCTTTGTGGGAATATTTATTTATTTATTTATTTATTTATTTTATTTTACTTTACAATACTCTATTGGCTTTGCCATACATCGACATGAATCCACCACTGGTGTACACGAGCTCCCAATCCTGAATCCCCCTCCCATGTGGGAATATTTTAAATTACTAATTCCATTTTGTAGTAGATGTAGAATAATATATTAATTCAAGGTTTAGTAAATCATATATTTTAAAAGAATTTCTTCACTTTAAGTTTTCACATTGTTTGCTACAACACTTCTAATTTTATTTTTTAATGCATTTTCTGATATATCAATCATATTACCATTTGAATACTAACTATACCTTCTTTTTATTCTGCCATAAATTTCATCACAGGTTTATTTTGTAATTCACTTAAAGGATTAAATTTGGGGCTTCATAATTTTCCTAACTAGAAATTTGTTTCCTGTTTTATTGATTTTTGCTCTTACTCTAAGGCCTTCTTTCCTTGGATTTTTATGACAGAGGACAAGATGGTTTGATGGCATTACTGACTTGATGAACATGAGTTTGAGCAAGCTCCAGAAGTTGGCGATGGACAGGGAAGCCTGGCATGCTGTAGTCCATGCAGTCGCAAAGAGCTGGACAAGACTGAGCAACTGAACTGAACTGATTCTTTTTCCTAAAACACTGGATGAGTACATTTATAATTTTCAAGCTTTGAACACTTTGTTAATGTATGCATTCCCCTGAGTACTTCTTTGCATTACACAAATATTTGTATGTAAATATGCATTAAATTTTCTTCATGGGTCTAGAAGATATTTCCATATTTGATTAAATTTAAGACACGTTTGACTGATTAATCCATGACAAATGTAGATATAATAGATTTTGAAAAAAAATGTTCTTTACAGTATGTGTCTATTTTTAAACTTTATCATGGGTATGGGCATAATATATCTCTTTAAAAATTGACACAGTTGATTAGCCTAAATCATATCAATTCTTTGAAATCTGTCCAAAAATGAATTATTGAATAGTATATTAATACTTCTTTAAAATGTTTCTTGTATATAAGAGGAATATGAATTCATTAAATGTTAGGTTCAGAGTTCTTTAACCATGAGATAAATTTGTTAATTCCATGGTTTATTTTGTATTGTCCCTAAATTTTTGTTTGCTTGACCAATAAATGGTTGAAACAGAATTATATTGCACTTTCTTTTAATGGTTGTAAATTTGTTGATTTTTGTCTCTAGCTCTAATGGTTACTGAAGCGGTTTCATTTATATATTCAAGTTTTTAATTATTTTGATAGACATAAATAATCATTTGAAAAAGTTTAACCTCCATTATGACAAAATGTCTCAGGAAACTAGTAAGAAGGAAACTTCTTCAAACTGATAAGAGGTGTTTACAAAAAACCTGCAGCTAACACAACTCTTAATTATTAAATACAGAATGCATTCCCCTTACAAGAAAGAACAAGCTAGTGATGTCCACTACAACCCCCTTCGATTCAATATTGTACTCATAAAATACAAGGGAAATAAATGAAAGGCATACAGACTAGAAAGCAAGATGTAACATGATCACGTAAATTAAAAATCTTAAGTGAAAGTGAGTGAAGTTGCTCAGTCGTGTCTGATTCTTTGTGACCCCATAGACTGTAACCCACCAGGCTCCTCTGTCCATGAGATTTTCCAGGCAAGAATACTGGAGTGGGTTGCCATTTCCTTCTCCAGGGGATCTTCCCAACCCAGGGTTCGAACCCAGGTCTCCCACATTGCAGGCAGATGCTTTAACCTCTAAGCCACCAGGGAAGCCTGTTATTAAGACTGATTAATCAATGAATTTAGCAAAACTCTAAGATACATAGTCAACATACAAAAATGAACAATGAAAAATTAGAAACTTGTTTTCAAAACCACTATCATTTACAAAAATATCCAAACACATGAAATATTTAGGAATACATTTAACATGAGATGTATGAAACATGTATGGCCCAAACCATAACACATCACTGTATTAGTTTCATATTGCTGCTGTAACACAGTACCAAACACTATGAAGTTCAGAACAACAGAAATCTATTGTCTCCCAGTTCTGGAGGGCAGAAGTCCAGAATCGGGGTGTGGGCAGTGCCACGCTCATTCTCTTCCTGGGGAGGAACACTCCCTGTTTCTTCTGGCTTCTAGTGTTCGCCCACAAGCTTGGGCATTCTTCCACTTGTAGGTCCATCACTCCAGTCACACAGTCATTTTCTTCCCGAACGCTTCAGATTGTCTTCCTCTGTGCATGTCTGTCTCCATGTCCTAATTTCCCCTTTTTTATAGAGTCACCAGCTATATTTGATTAGGGTTTGCCCTTATGGCCTCAGGAAAACTTGATTACTTCTGTAAAGACTCTACTTCCCCATAAAGTCACAGCTGAAGTCCTGGTTAGGACTTTAAGAACATATTTGGGGAACACAATTCAACTCATAACAACTGCTGAAAATTAAAGAAAATTTAAATAAATGGAGAGATTTCTCTGCAAAGTTGGAAACCAGAAGTTGTTAGACTAACATTCTCAGGGGGCTAAGAGAAAACAAAAATCATTCTTGAATTTTATATAAAGCGAATCTTTCTACTAGGAATGAATAAACAAAAATATATGCAGAGAATCAAAGCCTGTTTCCAGTTCTTCATTGAAAGAACTTCTTAAAACATGTGTATCTAAAAATAGAGAAATTAATCGCAGAAGAAAGGGATGGAAAAAAGGAGAGCAGAGAGAGTTTTAAAAATTCAGATAAATAGAAATAAACTCTGAATTAACAAAATGTCAGTAATTATAATAATTAGAAGCAGAGGTGAAATCCTGGCAGTAATGTTTTAAGTGGTAGGAGTGGTTGTGAATCAAATTGATTTTTAAAGTTTTGATTTGGTTAGGAAAAAAGGTAGCAATGTTAGTATTACTTTGTTAAGGGTACATGTTAGGATTTCAATAGTAATACTAAAAGAATAAAGATTAAAAATAAAAAAGCAGAGTGCACAGAATATATTAGAAAAAATAATTACCTATATATGTATTTGTTTGTGTATGCATAGAACATCTCTGCAAAAATATAGATACTAGTAACGTTGGTTCATTCAGGAAAAGAGAACTAGATGTTTGAAAAAATAAGGGCAATAGACTTTTTTTTTACTATACACACCTTTGAATTTATACCCTATGATATATTAATTAAAATCAGTAGCAAAATTTTACATGTTTAATCTGTAGATGAAAAGCACTTATGTTCTCTGTTGAGAATATGTTCTATTAATTCAAGTTGGTTAACTGTGTAGTTCAAGTTTCTGGGAGGTTGTTACTATAACTTTGGTTTTTTAACTTCTCATTTCAATTTTTTCTGATTTTTAAAATAGGCGTGACATAACCAAGTTGGAGAAGGCAGTGGCAACCCACTCCAGTACTCTTGCCTGGAAAATCCCATGGACAGAGGAGCCTGGTTGGCTGCAGTCCGTGGGGTCGCTAAGAGTCGGACACGACTAAGTGACTTTACTTTCACTTTTCACTTTCCTGCATTGGAGAAGGAAATGGCAACCCACTCCAGTGTTCTTGCCTGGAGAATCCCAGGGATTGGGGAGCCTGGTGGGCTGCCATCTAGGGGGTTGCACAGAGTCGGACGTGACTGAAGCGACTTAGCAGCAGCAGCAGCAGCCAAGTCAGCTCCTTTGGCTCCTAAGGCTTCTTTTGCTCCTTCGGCTTCTGCCACTTACTTCCTCCAGGCCTGTGTCAAGCACAGTCGCACACAAAAGACACCAGCTTCTTATCCAGTTAGAGAGACCCTGATTCTAATTTGTCCTCATAGGTTCTAGTTTTCTTTGATTAACCTGGTTTTCATGCATGCTTTCTTTCCACGCTGACCTATGACCAACCGTAAACTTCGGGACCCCCTACTGGGTGAACGTCTCTACTTTTGGCTAGCTCCACTTTGTGGTCTCTGGCAAATGATTCTACTCAGATTCTTCAATTATATGATTTGCAAATACTTAATTATCTTAACAGTGTCCTTCAAAGAAAAAAGACAAAAACATTTTTTACTTTGAGGAAATCCAATTCACTAGTTTCTTAAGTAATGGAACACAATTTGGGGGGTCCTAAGATATCTCTGACTAACCAAAGGTGACAAAGGTTTTTCCTATAAGTTTTATACTTTTAAGGTTTGTGTGTCTGTGTGTATGCTCAGTCGTGTCTGATTTTTTTTGACCCCATAGACTGTAGCCCACCAGGCTCCTCTGTCCATGGAATTTTCCAGGCAAGAATACTGGAGTGGGTCGCCATTTTCTTCTCCAAGGGATCTTCGTGACCCAGGGATTCTGCATTGGCAAGCAGACTCTTTACCACTGCATCACCTAGGAGTTTCATAATTCTAAGGTTTACGTTGATCTATTCTAAGTAAACCTTATAATGGTATGAAATGTGGATAGAGGTTCATTTTTAAAATCACTTGACCTTTTGTACCTGACACTTGATTTAGCATAATTTTTTTAAATTCAACCACATTGTTGTATGTATTAGTACTGTTTCCCCTGCTACTTATAGTAATCTGCTGTATGAATACTACTTCTGTCCATTACACTCATGTACAAGTCTTTGAGTGGATATTCATTTTCATGTCATCTGCCTGTCAGTGACTTGCTAGGTTATATGGTAAATTTATTTTTTTTAATAAACCATCAAACTCTTTTCCAAAGAACTATACCATTTCATATTTCTAGCAGTAAATATATTAGGGTTTCAACTTCTCAATATCCTTGCCAAAATTTGTTATTATCCTTCTTTTGTATTTTATTGATTCTAGTGGGTATGAATTGATAATTTCATGTGGTTAAAATTTATATTTCACTAGCAAATAATGATTTGGGGCATCTTTTCATGTGTTTATTTGTCATCTGTACATCTTCTTCCATGAAAACACAATACAATTTTTTTGCCCACTTTTTGATTGCATTATTTGTCTTGTTATTGAATTTTAACTTTTGTTTATATATTGTGGGTGCAAGTCCTTTGTCAGATACATGATTTGCAAGTGTTTTCTCCAAAATACTTTAGAGTGGCTCATCTTTTTTACCTTCTTAAATGGTGTCTTGAAACAAAGCATTTTAAATTTTTATGAAGTCAAATTTATTTCTCATTCTTCTATTGATTTTGTTTTTGCTATTGTATTAAAGATACCTCTGCCTAGCCCAAGGTAATATAGATCTCTGCTATGTTTTTTATTAAGAGTTTTATAGTCTTAGCCTATAGTCAGGTCTTTGATACATTAAAGTTGATTTTTGTGGACGGTGTGAGATAGGTTCTAAAATAATCTTTTAACATATGGATATTTGATTGTTCCTGCACTATTAGTTATAAAGATAATACTTTTCTCACTGGGCTTCCTTTGCAGTCTGTTGAAAATCAGTTGACCATAAATATAAGGGCTTATTTTAAAATTCTAAATTAGATCACATTCATTTGTAGTTTATCATTTGGCCAGCACCACATTATTATGATTACTGCAGCTTTATATGTTTTGAAATCACGAAATATAAGATTTCCAAATTTATTTTTGGTTTGGCTATTCAGAATCTTTTGCTTGTCTATGTAAATATTAAGATCAGCTTGCTAATTTCAGCAAAAAATATTCTGCTTAGATTTTAATATGGATTACATTGAATCTAAAACTGAAATTCTGGAAGAACTGTCATCTTAATAATATTGAGTCTTACAATCCATGAATGTGAAATATCTCTCAATTTATGTAAAGTACCCATTAATTTTTCAATAATTTCTGTGACTTCTTTAGTATGCAAATTTGCACTTATTTTTGAAATATATTCACAAGTATTTTATTTTAAAATGAATAAAAATAGGCTAAATTTTCATCCAATTATCTAGGAACCCTGCTGCTGCTACTGCTAAGTCGTGTCCAACTCTGTGCGACCCCATAGATGGCAGCGNTGCACTTATTTTTGAAATATATTCACAAGTATTTTATTTTAAAATGAATAAAAATAGGCTAAATTTTCATCCAATTATCTAGGAACCCTGCTGCTGCTACTGCTAAGTCGTGTCCAACTCTGTGCGACCCCATAGACGGCAGCGCACCAGGCTCCCTGGTCCCTGGGATTCTCCAGGCAAGAACACTGGAGTGGGTTGCCATTTCCTTCTCCAATGCAGGAAAGTGAAAAGTGAAAGTAAAGTCGCTCCATTGTGTCCGACTCTTAGCCACCCCATGGACTGCAGCCTGCCAGGCTCCTCCATCCATGGGATTTTCCAGGCAAGAATACTGGAATGGGGTGCCATTGCCTTCTCTTAAGGAAACTTGCTGACATTGTTTATTAGCTTCAGTAGCTTTCTATGGATTCTTTACACTTTTCTATATACAGCATCATGTCATTTGTGAATAAAAACAATTTCACTTCTTCCATTCCATTCTGAACGCCTTTTATTTATTTTTCTTGCTTCACTACTTTAACTAGAGTCTCCAATCCATTGCTGAATAGAAATGCTAAGAGAAGACATCCTTGCTTTGTTCCTAGTTAGGGGGAAAGCATTCAGTCTTTTACAATTAAAAATGGGGTCAGCTGTAGGATTTTGTAGGTTCTCTATATCAAACTGAGGAAGTTCTCCTCTATTCCAACTTCACTGATAGCTTTTTTCATGAGTGGGTGTTGGATTTTTTCATAGCTATTTTATCTTTTCATAAGATTATATGGTTTTTGTCCTTTTTTTCATTAATATGGTGAATTGAGGGAGCCTGGTGGGCTGCCATCTATGGGGTCGCACAGAGTCGGACAGGACTAAAGCGATTTAGAAGCAGCAGTAGCAGTTACATTACTAGGATAAATCCTTCTCAGTTATAGTGTATAACATATCGCTGGATTTGATTTACTAATATTTTATTGAGGATTTCTTGTTATGTTCATAGATCTTGACTTCTAGATTTCCTGTGACATGTTTGTCTGTCTTTGGTATCAGGATAATATTGACCTAATGGAATTAATTGGAAAATAATTCCTTTTCTATTTTTCTCAAAGAATTCGAGATGTATTGGTATTTATTTTTACAAGTATCATAGAATTCATCATGCTCATCACTGGTAAAGCCACCAAGCCTAGGCTTTTATTTGTGGGGAAATCTTCATTACTGATTCAGCTTCTTTATATGTTATATATTTATTCAGATTTTTATATCTGTTTCTATAATTTATGAATCTAGACATTTTCCCATTTCATCTAGGTTGTTTAATTTCATAGCATAAAAGTGTTTATTATATTCCTATGTGATTCTCCAGAGTACTCCCTTTAGATTCGGTTAAATTAGTAAGGATTTCCAAAGCATTTCTGTAATCTGTGTCATTTTTCTTGGTCAATTTTGTTGCGCAATTCAAAAACCATAGTTAACTCCTTTTTTTATTTTTTAAAAGTGAATCTAGTCTAACAATCTCTATAAAGTTTCTCTAAGTAACTTGAAGCTTTATTATTATATGTTTAAATGTTGAGAATTGGCATTACCTCTTGATCAATTTACCCTTTTTTTATTATAAAATAAACATTGTTCCTGGTAATATATTTGCTCTAAAATCTACTTTGTCTAATATAACATAGGTAATTCATATTTCTTTTAATTTATATTAGCATGTTATATCTTTCCTATCCTTTCATTAAAACTCCTTGTGTTTTATATTTGTAATGGGTTTCTTATAGGCAGCATATGGCTGGGTCTTAAAAAAAAAATCCAATTTCTGCCTTTTTATTGAGGTATTTTTACTATTAATGTGATCACTGACTTTATTGGCTTATATTATCAGCTTACTATTTATTTTCTTTTGTCCCTTTGTTCCATTTTTCCTCTTTTTCTGTACTCCTTTTGATGAAAGGTTACTTTTCTGGCTTCATTTTCTCTTTTCTCCTGGCTTATTAGCACTTTATTTTGCGGTTTGAGGGCTTACAGTACACTGTGAGAGTTGGACTGTGAAGAAAGCTGTTCAGTTCAGTTCAGTTCAGTCGCTCAGTCGTGTCCGACTGTTTGCGACCTCATGAACCGCAGCACATCAGGCCTCCCTGTCCATCAGGGACAANAACACGGCAGCACAAGGTGGGGGGACTTCCTGCATGTTGACTCAGGGCTCTAGGGAGCACGGGTCCCCAATGTGAGCCTGGGTCCAAGGGGAAGGGATGAAGACTTCACCCCTCTATGGGAGGAGAGATGCCACAAACAGATGGGCAATCTTAAAACTGCCACACCCACACCCTGGCATGCCAAGTTCTGCTGGCCCCCACTGGAGCTGGAAGTAGGCAGACACACTTAGGCCATTTCATCCCCCGCTGCCCAGGGAGCATCTGCTGCCCAAGAAACGTGCCTCCACGGAGAGGCAGGGCTGGAGAAGAAAGAAGTGCCACACAGGCCCCTCTGGGAACCCTGCCAGCCCCTCACCCTCAGGCCAAGCATATGCCAGGCTGCTGGCTAGAATCTCTGCACCAGAGAGAAAGGGAATGCCCATGTCCCTGCTGCCCTCTCCTCCGCTGGGAGCATGTTTAGCTTTTGCTTTTCTGGGAACAATGGAAAACTAGAGTCTAATTAGCCTCTGGCTCTGAGGCTGAGAGGACAGCACAATATGTGCTTTCTCACTGAAGAAAAAAAAATGCACAGGAGCCAATTTTCCACTCTCAGACCCATGCCTTTGTGCTGCACACGCTGGAAATAGTACCGCAGAGGCTCTGCCAGTAAGGACCTTGACATTGTGAGCTGAATGAAGGTGACTGAAGGGATTTGGGTACCACGTGGGCCACAGAGAGAGCACCATACAAAAGAACCAAGCGTGCACCTCCTTGGAGGGAGAGTCTCTGACTTCTTTGAGAGTCGCCAGGGCTTCTGCTCTGGGCCCTGTCTGTGCTGGAAGTCCTTGGGGCCTCTCTCTCTGCCTCCCAGGCCCCAGACAGCTCAGACCCAGCCACACTTGCAGGCGATGCTTCTCATCCCATGCTAGAGCCAACTTGCCTGCCCACACAGTCCACTTCCAGCATGTCCCAACACTGCGGCCCAGAGCAAAGAGATCAGCCTCTGCAATTCAGAATCCCGCAGCTGGTGGAAAATGCAAGAGCAATGCAAGAAGGGAGACAACTGTTCTGCACCTCCCAGCCATCTCTGCCGCTTCTGCGGGATAGCAGGTGCTAACCTACCTATCTTGTCAGCTCCCTAAGACCTACTGGGAAATCCAGAGGGAGGAGAACACAGGAGCTCTGGGCCATGAACCTCAAGCCACATGCACGCTGGCTGCATTGGGTCCCAGGGTGGGTGGGGAGTGTGCACTCCGATGAGCTGCCTCTATGAATCTGGCTCTCTTAGGGGTTCTCTGCACAGACCCTGCACACAGGGTGCCCCTGCACACATGAACCATGTGCAGCTCCCACTGTATTGCCATATGTTGCTGAGGACCGTTCCTGAATAGAGTTGATTTCTTTGCGTTCTTTCTCTTATACCGCACAGGGGTGGTGCACCCAGCCTCCGGAAGCCATGCATGATTCCAGGAAATGAGCAGGCAGACAGTGGGATTGTCGCCCGTTCAAATCGATGGGCTATTCCTGTCCTCAACCCACAGATGAGGAAACTGAGCAGAGGGAAAGTAACTCCATGTCTTCAAGTCCTCTGACACAGCCCCAGCAGCCTGCCTGGCCATCTGCAAGACCACTGTTGAATTCTGTCTTTCATAAGTCNGTGAGTAAGCGAGGGCCCCGCCCCAACCCAGCCTCCCCTGACAGACACTCCTAATCTCCTTCCAGAGAATGGTCCCCCACCCCGGCCCAGCCCTACAATTTCCTCAGTGAGAGGCAGCAGGGATTTGGGCTGAAGGAGGAGATGCCTTTGTTAGAAGACTTTGCTGTTGGCTGTGCGGTGGAGGGGTTGGGGTGCTCTTCAGAGAAACATGCAGCATTTGGAGGGACCCAGCGAGCACCACTGAGTGCAGAGCCCAGCACCCGCTTCCTCTGTGGTGCCCACCACCCCGTCCCTTTCCACCGCCAGGAACCACGGTCAGAATCCCTGGAGCACGGGACACAGGAAGAGCTCTTCTTCCCTCTCACTTGATTCAGTGGAAAGCACAAGAAGCTCCCTCCTTGCTCCTCACCAAAGGGGAATCCAAAAGACAAAGAGGGTGGGGAACCCGTCAGGCATACATTCACGCACGCAATTTAGGAAGAGATCTTTGCCAGCCCACTCCCAACCTCCAGGGACCCTGGAATCCCAGCATCAGAAAGAGTTCTGACTGTCTCCCCCACCCAGGACTAGACCCTGGCTCAGATTCTAAGGCCAACCCTATTCCCCCTGTAGACAGGGATCTAGGTGCAAATAGCCAGGCCTGGTGTTCCTGACATTTTGAAGAGGGGCAGGTTTCTGGAGCATCAGGTGTTAATGTGATGGGTTAGGGGGCGGCGTCATCTGTTGGAACTGGAGTACCCCCCCCACCTCTGGACTCCCGGGCCAGTTTTGTGTGGCATGTGGCCATTACCTGACCCTCCTCCAGCCTCCTCCTGGGGAAGAGGAGGTTGCGGTAAAGGAGGGCGGTGCCTCTTGTGGTTGAGGGGAGGCCGATGCCAATCCAAACTGGTGAAGAGGCAGGGCCAGGCAGCCTCCCCCACAGAACCAGCATTGTGTGCTGAGGACCCGGCTGCTCCTAAGGAAGGAGGAGATCTCTGGACAGCCCAGTCGGAGGAAGGAGACACAGCCCTTGCTCTCAGAGCCCCAGTCCATTGAAGAGACAGTCTCTGCTCTTTGGAAACCCCCAGTCTGAGAGGGAAGAGAGGACACATACCCGAATTACTGAAGCTACGAATAAATATCAGAAAAGTGCAGTTCATGTGTATTCGTTTCCTGGGGCTGCAGTAACTATCACAAACCTCGTGGTTAAAAACAACCGACAGTCTTCTCTCACCGTTCTGGAGTACGGAAGTCGAAAATTAAGGTGCCACACTCCGTGTGGAAGTGCTGAGGGGGAGCCCGCCTTGCCTCTTCCGGGTTCTGTCCGCTTCTTGCACCCCTTGCTTTATGGCAACGCAACTCCAGTCTCTGCCCTGTCTTCACGTAGCCGTCATCTCTCTGTGCCCCTTTCTATCTTAGGACACTCATTGATTTAGTGCCCACCCTAGGCTTCCCTGGTGGCTCAGCAGGTTAAGTCTGCCTGCAGTGCAGGAGACCCGAGTTTGATCCCTGGGTCGGGAAGATCCTCTGGAGAAGGAAATAGTAACCTGCTCCAGTATTCTTGCCTGGAGAATTCCATGGGCAGAGGAGCCTGGTAGGCTGTAGTCCCTGGGGTCCCAAAACAGTTGGACATGACTGAGCAACTAACACTCTCACTAATCCAATATGATCGTCTCTCAGTTCTTACATCTGCAAAGAGCTTATTTCCAAATCAGCTCACATTCTGAGGTTCCAGGTGCACACAAAGTGCAGGCGGACACTATTCCACCCACTACCTATATCACAGACCCAGAACTATCCATGTTGCAGAGGCAGTGGTGAAAACTTTTGGAGAGATGGTTATGATAAGATGTGGGCAGGGCCAATCTGGAAGGCTTCTGGGAGCAGCTTTAACAACATATAAAGGTGCCAGGCAGTGAGCATCAGGGAAGTACTGAGTTCTCAGGTCTCTGATCCACACTTCCCATCCCACCACCCAGTTTCTCTGACTCCTTCACAAATAGACAACTGCTCAGGAACAGAGACCTTTTATGACTTTTTATTTTGAGATTATCTTGAATTTTTCATTGAAATTTGCAAAAATTTTACAGAATCTATGTGTCCCCTTCACCCAGCTTCCCCTAATATGAACAGATGACATAAACATTATACAATGATCAAAACCAGTACATTAACCAGTACTGGGCTCCTTCACTTTGCCCACCCCCTCTCCTCACCAATTCCCAGCTACCTGTGTACAGCAAGGGTTATATCTACTAGAGCTGAGGGTTGTCACTTCTAGGAATGATAATGTTAATTAACCATGGACTTTTCTTGCATTTCACCAGTTTCTCCAGCAATGACCCTTTCTCGTTGCAGGATCCAGTCCAGGATTCCACTCACTAGTTATCACGTGTCCTGCAGTTTGTGACAGCCCCTTCTGTCATTCTTTGTCTTTTAAGACCGTAACACTTTTTAAAGAGTACCGGTCAGTTATTTTTATAAAATATCCCTCAGTTTGGGTTCTTCTGATAATTTCTCAACATCAGATGGAGGCTATGCATGTTGACAAGACCACAGATGTGTCATTACGACCTTCTCGGTGCATGATCTCAGGCGTCCAAGACATGTGTTGATGTGTCTCAGGGCTGATGACTTTAACCTTGCTCACGGGCTAAAGTGGGTTTGTGAGGCTTCTCCACTGTAATATTGTTTTTCTCACTGAAACTAATAAATACTTGGAGGAAGATACTTTGAGACTATGCAGTTTATCCTGTTTCTTTTTAAACTTTCACCCACTGGTTTTTGAATCCATCCACAGAGGGAAAGAGTTTTTGACACCCACTGGCTCAAGAGCCTCATTTATCCAGACTTGAGGGACTGTGGCTTTTAGGAGACACTTGGAGGGTTGTCCAGGCCCAAGAAAAAACTCTTTCCTCCTCTTGTCTAGCCCCATAGCTAACCTGGGCCCCTCAAACCCTCTGTGCCCTAAGATATTTCCATACCTCTTCCTTGGAAGAGAGACCAAGTCTTTCTCTAATCATTGATGTTGGGAGCCACGTTAGGCATTACTGACAGTCTAGAGTCTTTTCTTAGCCTCCCCCCCCCACCCCACCAGCCATGGGGGAAATAAAGGGACAGGCAGGCTCCTCCTCATGTCCCAGGTAGGAAGTCTGAGGTCCAGAGAAGCTCACAGTCAAGTGACCAGCTGGAGCCCTCCTTGTGATTCTCAGATCACCTCCCACTGGAGGGTCTGCCCAGAGCTGGGCTTCTCTCCTCCTGGCAGAGTCCAGATCCCCTGTCTTTCCTTCCCCATCTCTCCACACCATCCCCTGCCCAGGCTCCTTCACTTTGCCCACCCCCTCTCCTCACCAATTCCCAGCTACCTGTGTACAGCAAGGGTTATATCTACTAGAGCTGAGGGTTGTCACTTCTAGGAATGACAAGTTAGAACCTGAACTGATCTAGACCTCAGCATCTGTCACCAGAAAGGCAGGGCTGGCACAGGGGCCAGAAGCAGAAGGCTGGCAGGCAGGATTGCAGGTGCAGGAGGCAACCAGGAGCCTGGAGCACCCAGCTCCCCTTTCACCTTGAAAGCTCTGCCACCCGCTGGTTTCCCAGGCTAGCCTGCCCATCTAGGCCAAGCGTCCTAGGAGAAGATGGGCTGACACTACCAATAGGCTGATTCAAGTGTCTCTGTGTCTGCAGGCCTGCCTGAGCCTGCCAGCTGCAAGAGTTGATAAATCTGAGACTGACCATCCCACGTTATAGGTGCAGAAGTTTCAGAGGTTGAGGAAATTCTCAAGGGTTCACAGCAAGGAAGCTGCTCAGCCAAGATTCAATCCCAGCTTGCCTGGACTGTAAGTTTCACTTTTCAAAGACAAGTCCCCTCCTGCCAGAGAGTCTGAGATAGAAAGGGCCTCAGGTGTCATCTAGTCGCTTAACTTTACAGACGGCAAAACTGAAGTCCAGAGAGGGGAAAGGTCGGGTCCAAAGTCACACAGCAGAACCTGCTTTGAAAGTGCCGAGTGTTTAACAACTGTTACCCAGGAATCTGAGCTAGGCAGGATGAGAATGTGTGGGGTGAAAAGAGCTGTGTCTGCACCCCAGAATTACATTCGGTTTAAGAACATGAATGTTTAGGTGGTCAAAGGACAACATAGAAGGATTCATTAACCTTCTATTAGCTCCTTGTTCAAAAAAAACCAAGGCTTACATTCTGTAGTCAATTGCCTGTGATGCCCAGTGCAAACAGAGCTCCACCCCAGCAGCCCAGTTGCCTCCCAGACCCTTACATTCACACCCATCTCCCATGCTCTGCCTGAATTTCTGCTTCTGTCTTCTTTCTGTCCAAAGCCCTCATGTCATTTTAAGGCCAAACCTCAATCCGACAGGCAAACTTAAGATATGATTTCTATAAACTGCAGAGCATAAAGCAAATGTTCAGTGAAAGGGAGGTAAAAGAGAGAGGAGAACAAGGAAGGAAGGAAGAGAGGAAAGGGAAGATGGTAAGGAAATGTGGAAGGAAGAATAGATGGATAGATGGATGGATTGGCAGGTGAGTGGGTAGATGGATATACGGAAAATAATGGATGGGTAAATAGAGTAAGGTGGATGAAATGGTGAGTGGGTAGGTCACGGGGATGAAGGATTGATGGAACACAAAGAAAGGGAAGTCATCCCACCCATCCCAGGACGGGTAAGCATCCTAGAGGAATTCTTGACTTAGCTGTACCTTCACAATGAAGCCTGTTTGCTCAGGGAAGCACCTGAGCAAAGACAGAGAAGCATGGGACATGGTTCTGATGGAGAATGCAAGCTCTTAAGCACTGCTGGGGCCCACCACTGAAGGCTGGATCTGCCTGCGGGAACTAAGAACAAAGGCTAAGAGACAAAGGCTGTGCTGAGGTGCTCTGACCGCTCTGGGGGCACTGACGTGTCCCAAGCAGGGCAGGTGACACTGGCAGGTGTGTTTTCAAGGGCCACTCTGGCATCTGTGCAAGACACGCTCTGGGAGAGGGGTCAGCAAAGGAAAAAGGGGGAAGGAAGATGCCCCTCACCCTTAGCCAGATAAAAGATGGCAGACCCCTCCTCTCCCAGGAAGTCTCACTCATCACCTCGGATCACCTGCCTTTCCCCTTTCTCAGCCCTCCCAGTGTCTGATAATCTGTGCACCCTCCCTTGTAGCTTCCTACAGTGCCTTAGGGGGCCACAAGCTGTCTCTCTCCCATAGCAGTGTTCAGTGTGTTAATTTACTATTAATTACTCTAGTCTGCCAGGGGAGACACAGCCACTGCCCTCGGGGACACCCAGTCTGATGGAGGATCTAGCTCTGATGGAGCTTAGAGCTTACTCTGCTTCCTAGGCTGAGGGGAGCCCAAGGCAGAGGAGCCACCAGGGGGGGTGGGTAGCACATGGAAACCTCCTTGGAAAGGTTTGACTCAAGTTTGAAAGAAGGAAGATCCCTGAATGGGTGGAGTGGGAGACGGCATTCCCAGGCAGGGGCGTGGCTGTGGGAACTCCAGCGCCCGCAAAGTCAGCACCTGGGAATCACAATAGCTGTGTCAGGAGCCTTGAGCAACAGGTTGGGAGAGGGCAAGGGAAAAGGCAAGAAAGGAAGGGGTCCTGGGCAGTTCCGGCCTGGAGGGTGGAAGGAAGAAGCAGTTTCCATCAGTCAGAAGTGGGGGACCAGATTCAATGCCATGCCGCCCACACCTAGGCTGAGATGCCAAGGGGCCAGGGAGGGAGCAGGGCCTCCCAGGTTAGTCAGACCTGGGGTTTCAGCCTAGGATCCCCCACTGACCAGCCATGTGACCTTGGTCAAGTCGCTGCAGCCCTCTGAGCCTGCTTCCTATCAAATGGGTTTAATAACCTCCCTTGCATACTTATTGAGAGGAGTTGACAACTCAGGACGAGTAGCCAGCATGGCATTTGGCACAGAGAACACGTTTAGCTTAAAAACTTCCCTTAAATTAAGNGTCATAACTTTCCTTCCAAGGAGTAAGCGTCTTTTAATTTCATGGCTGCAGTCACCATCTGCAGTGATTTTGGAGCCCCCCAAAATAAAGTCTGACACTGTTTCCATTGTTTCCCCATCTATTTGCCATGAAGTGATAGGACCAGATGCCATGATCTTAGTTTTCTGAATGTTGAGTTTTAAGCCAACTTTTTTAGCTAAGGTTGGGCACAGCCAAATAAATAATAATAATAATAACAATATACAGAAACTCAAAGCACATTCAAGTGTTTCACTTCAAATTAATTGAGAGTTTAGTATTTTGCAAGGGAGATCAAACCAGTCAATCTTAAAGGAAATCAACTCTGAATACTCATTGGAAGGACTGATGCTGAAGCTGAAGCTCCCATACTTTGGACACTTGATGCAAAGAGCCTACTCACTAGAAAAGACCCTGATGCTGGGAAAGATTGAGGGCAGGAGGAAAAGGAGGTGACAGAGGATGAGATGGTTGCTTAACATCACTGACTCAATAGACGGTTTGCTCAATGAGTTTGAGAAAACTCTGGGAGACAGTGAAGGACAAGGAGGGAGGCCTGGTGTGCTGCGGTCCATGGGGTCACAAAGAGTTGGACACAATTTAGNAGGATGAGATGGTTGCTTAACATCACTGACTCAATAGACGGTTTGCTCAATGAGTTTGAGAAAACTCTGGGAGACAGTGAAGGACAAGGAGGGAGGCCTGGTGTGCTGCGGTCCATGGGGTCACAAAGAGTTGGACACAATTTAGCAACTGAACAACAACAAAGGAACTAATTCCTCAGACAAGGAAAGCTGATTTGGGACGATAAGGAATTAAGAACATCTTCCTGCCTACATGGCTATTCTTAATGAGGGACAAGTGAAACAATCTGTCAATTACGCTCCAAAGGGTAGTTCTTGTTATGGATTACAGAAGCAACATTTGGGACAGGCAGTAGAGATTGAGAGTATGGCTGCTATGTCAGGTTCCTGGGGCTGCCTTAACTAAGTACTACTAAGTAAACTAGATGGCTTAAAACAACAGAAATTTACTGTCTCAGGACAGGATCCCTCCTTACCTCTCCCAGCTTCTGGTGTTTGCTGGCAGTCCTTGGCTTGTAGGGGAATCACTCCCATTGCTGCATCACATGGTGATTTCCCTGTGTGTGTGTGTGTCTGTGTGTCCATACTTTTCTCCTCTTATAAGGACACTTGTCATCAGATTAAGGGTTGCCTTAATCCCCTAACCTCATCTTAACTTGAATACATCTGCAAAGTAAGGTCACATTCCAAGATTCTGGCTAGATATGAATTGAACCTCTCTCCCATCGACTACCTCCTGCCTGGGTAGATATGAACACTATCCAAGCTGGACTTCCCTGATAGCTCAGTCGGTAAAGAAGCTGCCTGCAGTACAGGAGACATGGGTTTGATCCCTGGATCTAGAAGATCCCCTGGAAAAGGAAATGGCAACCCACTCCAGTATTCTTGCAGGGGAAATCCCATGGACAGAGGAGCCTGGCCGGCTGTAGTCCATGGGGTTGCAAGAGTTGGAACAACTTAGCAACCACCAGCTACCACCTATCCAACCCAGTATAGCTGCTCACCTGGGTCTCACTGAGGGTGGAGAAGCACAGGCTGTAGAATCAGACAAATTTCATTTCAAATCCTTATTCTACCTGCTGACCAACCATGTGAATATGGGCAAGTTACTCACCATCTCTAAACCTGTGTCCTCCTCTGTGCAATGGGCTTAATGCCTCCTAGAATCGCTGAGTGGAATAAATAAGATCAGGTCCTGGGGTGCTTAGCACCAGTGCCTGATATTTAAAAAAAAAATTAGATTAAAAAAAAATTTTTAATTAGATTTTAACACTAGAGTCCCCATTTCCAACGCTCCTGCCATCCTTTCAGGGAAGAACATAGACAGTTAAATAGCAAAACAGAATAGTTTATGATTAAAGGCCCAGCTGCCTGGAACAGGATGTACCTGCCTCAGGAGGTCAGAGAGCACAGGGCTGGAGCAGGCACAGACTTTAACTTTTAATAACAAACAGATGCAAAGTTAGTGCTGAAATCTGAAACTTTGAGCTAAACCATATTGATTTCCCCTCCCCCTCTGCAGGGCATATATCTAGAGCTTATTCTCGAGGTCTCCACAGCAGAACCAGACCAGGTATCTATTCCTCTCTCCCATCGACTACCTCCTGCCTGTGGCCCCCTCCCAATGAACCTGACCTTCAGGACATTCCAAGAGGCCAGAGCTTCCATCCTAATGGCCCTGGCCTCCCCTAGTCTAGGCTGCCCATAGAGGAAGGGTCCCCTTGGGAGGCCCTGGCTGGTGAAGCTGTGCACGGCTGCATGTGTTGATCTCTGAACACATCCCAAAGCAAACAAAAACAACTTGGGATAAGCAGCGTTTTGCACAGATCAGGGAGAACTGGCTGTTCTACGCCAGCTCATGTGTTCCATTAGAAATGGATTAAATCATCTAGACACGGAGATCTTTCAGGTGACATTTTCATTTAGAACTCACCATTAGAGCTGGGCTTGAGTCCCTTCTCGGTGACCTGCACTATGAGTCAGCCAAGCCCGTCCACACCGTTGACCAGGATAGGCTGTGATCATCCACAGCTGTCCGCTGCTGCCCTGGTTTCCTTGGCATAGAGAAGATTATATGCACAAAGCTCTGTTTCTGGATGTTAGTCACTCGGGCGTGTCTGACTCTTTGAGACCCCATGGACTGTAGCTCGCCAGGCTCCTCTGTCCATAGGGACTCTCCAGGCAAGGATACTGAAGAGGGTTGCTATTTCCTTCTTCAGGGGATCTTTCCAGCTGAGGGATGGGACCCAGGTATCCCACATTGCAGGCAAATTTTTTACCATCTTAGCTACTAGGGAAAGATAGGAACTAAATTTTTTTACCTTGGTGACTAGTGGAAAATAAGCCATCAATTCACTGACTGGATTTATCGAGTGCCTGGTTAGAAACATAGGCTTTAGAGTCAATTGACTGAGTTCAAATCTTACCTCTCCAAGTCATGAGCTTTGGGATACTAAGCAAGTTACCTAGTGTCTTTACCTTAATTGAGGAGAATCTTAATAATAAGTATTCATTAGGCTACAGGGAGGATTGTTCCAGGGTTAGTTTCTTGAGAAGCAGATGGCGAGAGAGAAATTGGCCAACAGGATTTTATGACGGGATCCTCCTAAGAGTAACACCAGTAGAAGTGAGACCAGGAAGCAGGACTGGGCAGAGGGAGAAGCTGAGGTGGGATGCAGTCCCAAGCAAGTAGCAGCCCACCTCAAGGGTACGCTCTGGAGCTGGGAGAGCACGTTAGCAATGCCTTGAGTTGAACCCAAAGGACAGGGTCCTGGCACCCCTCAGTCAAACAGTCACTGGATCCAGGCTGCCCTGAGAAGGAGATGTGACCTTGGGCAAGACAACTTTCATCAGCTTAGTCAGTCTGCAAAGGACGCTGGTGATTGGTTTCCTACAGTGTTCTCAACATCTAGATCCTTCATTTCTGCAAGAGGATTACATTCACTATCACAAAGATTAAATGAGATTATCCACATAAAGCTCATACCACAGTACCTGGCATTCAGTAAATGCTTGCCACTTGGCCACCATTGGGGGCTTCCCTGGTGGTGCAGAGGTTAAAGCATCTGCCTGCAATGTGGGAGACCTGGGTTTGATCCCTGGGTTGGGAAGATCCCCTGGAGAAGGAAATGGCAACCCACTCCAGTATTCTTGTCTGGAGAATCCCATGGATGGAGGAGCTTTGTTGGCTACAGTCCACGGGTCGCAAAGAGTCGGACATGACTGAGCGACTTCACTTCACTTCACTTTTGGCCACCATTACAATCATTGATTTTACAACTATTAATTGCCAGGCACTGTGCTAGAGGCTGAGGACTCAGTGTCAATTGAGATTCTGCTCCTAGGCTCAAGAAACTCAGTGCATAGCAAATCAGACCATCAGGCAAGCAACTGCAATGCAGCGCACTTGATAGGGTGCCCCAGGATTTGTATGGGAGCATCTAGAAAGGACACATGACCCAGACTAGGAAGGTAAAGGAAAGTGATCCCAAAGGTGATACCTGGAGATGGAGGGGAGTCAGCCAGGCAAAGGGTGTGGGAGCTGTCAGCAGTGGCGAAGAAGGTTGAGGAGGTAGTGTGCTCATGATATAGTCCAGCAGAGCCAGCAAAGAGTGGGCATCAGAGAGAGTGGAAGAAGGGTCTTTTACACACCAGGCCAATGACTGTTGGATTTGGAGATAAAAAGGGCCATGGGGGGCCATTCAAGCATTCTAACCAGAGAAAGGACATGGCCCACTTGTGCTTGAAAATGGTCACTCTGGCCACCATTTGGGCAATGGACTGGACGTGAACAGCCTAAGAGGCTGTTTCCAGGGTCCACGTGAGGGACAGGATGACCTGGACTAGGCTGGTGGTGCTGAAGAAAGAGAGGATACCCATCAACACAGAGTACCGAGGTGATGCCATCTACAGACGTGATGGTGACTGGATGGAAAGAGAAAAACGGAAATTCAGGGTCATGCTTCAGCTTCTGATAGGCAAATGAACTGCAGAAGGACTTGTGTCTTGGTCCATTCGAGCTACTATACCAGACTAACTCAGACCAGGGGGCTTATAAACAATAGAAATGTATTTCTCACAATTCTGGAGGCTGGAAATTCCAAGACCAAGGCACCAGCTGATTCAGTGTCTGGCCATCTCCTCACTGTGCCTTCACATGGTGGAAGCAAGCAGGGAAGAGAGCTCTCTGGGGTTTTGTTTGTTTGTTTGTTTTATATATATATATGGGCATTAAACTCATTCATAAGGGCTCCATCCTCATGACCTAAGCACCTCTGAAAGGACCCACCTCCAAATGGCATCACATTGGGGAATATGTTTCAGTATATGAGCTTTGGGGGACACAAATATTCAGTCTATAGCTCTTGGGGAATGAGTGTCTTAAGATCTAGAAAAAGAAAAAGCCATCAAGAGTAGACATGTGCCTCATTATTCAGCATGGCTTAAAGGAGCTTCTTCTAGACAGTTCACCAAGATTAATGACTCCATTGTAGACAAACCCACTTGAAACCCCTGATGGGCTATAACTCTCAGAAGCGGGTATGTTAATCCCAGAGGAAACTGTTTCCTCCCTGTTTCTCTAGCAAATCTAACAAAAAAGCAAACAAACGTTAACACTAGCAGAGAATGTTTCATCTTTAAATGTAGTTGTATGAAATCGAGCAAAGGAAGAAAATACAAATAAACATTCACTTTGGAATCAACCCTCAATAAACTTCCATATTTATTGAATACGGACTCTGGGCCCAACCTTCTGTTGAAGGCTTCAGAAATAAGGGAAAATATGAGAGCCACTGGGATTTCCCTAGCAATCCAGTGGTTATGACTCTGTACTTCCAATAGAGGGGACATAGATTCAAGCTCTGGTCAGTGAATTAAGATCCTATGTGCCACCCAGTGCAACCAAAAGTAAAAATAAAAAAGAGGCCCACTGACTAGTGCACTTGGGGGCCCAGCTCTTTCAATAATAATACTTCTTATGGTAAATTGGTGCACTAGCATTTGGGTTTATACCTCAGTCTCTTGTGTATTTGGTGGTGACTTGAGTCATTTGTTGTTTAGTCACTAAGTCATGTCTGACTCTTTTGTGACCCCATGGACTGCAGCCTGCCAGGCTCCTCTGTCCATGGGATTTTCCAGGCAAGAATACTGGAGTGGGTTGCCATTTCCTTCTCCAGGGGGAACTTCCTGACCCAGGGATCAAACATGCGTCTTCTTGTTGGCAGGCAGATTCTTTACCTCCATGCCACCTGGAAAGCCTGACCTAGTACAGGGGCTTAAACATCTCTGTGTTTTCACAAAGCTGAGTTTTTGTACTTTAAAGCTGATGAGTAGACCTATGTAAGTGAGATCCCTGTTCTATGGAAAATGATTGGCAGGTCTCTTCAGCATTTGCTCCAAAAGGAGTAATTTGGGGGTGGGAAGAGACCCCCAAAAAGTGTTTCTGAGGGTTCCAGAATGTCCTCTGCATTTGAGTTGGAATATTGGGCCCAATATTACTTTAGCCCAAGGCATCTTCTCAAAAATGTTTCTGGGGAAGGGAATGAGCCTGCAGGCTTAAAAACCTAAAATGAGACCTCCCAACATACCACCTCTGGGGGCATACTCTCTCTCTCTCTCTCCTAGAGGAATTGAGGTGCTTGGTGGAGGTTACAAGTGCAACCACCATTTCATTAACCACACAAAAATTTTTCATAGTTTGTATTCTTTCCTACTTTCCAAAGGGCTTCCCAGATGGCTCAGTGGGTAAAGAACCCGCCTGCAATGCAAGAGACATGGGTTTGATCCCTAGGTCGGGAAGATCGCCTGGAGAGGGAAATGGCAACCCACTCCTGTATTCTTCCCTGGACAGAGGAGCCTGGCGGGCTCCACAGGGTCGCCAGAGTCGGAGGTGACTGAGCACGCATGATTTACACTACTTTCCAAATGAAGGTCAGATTAAGATAGCAAGAACCAACTTGCACCATCAACAAGCCCCAAACCCCAAAGAATGTTTTTTCTTTAAAGTTCTTCACTGCAACGACAGAGTCTGCATTTAAGACATGTGCTTCAGCAACATGCATGCGCTGATGCAATCTTTCTTTAGGATTCCAAAGAAAGGCAGGTGAATTTCTATTTGTACTTCCATTATTCTCCCTGGCTTGCTTCCGGTGTCAGATCAACATTCCAGAGCCCGTTCCGGACGGCCCTTAAGCCCAAGGGGAATAACTGAGGNTGCTTCAGCAACATGCATGCGCTGATGCAATCTTTCTTTAGGATTCCAAAGAAAGGCAGGTGAATTTCTATTTGTACTTCCATTATTCTCCCTGGCTTGCTTCCGGTGTCAGATCAACATTCCAGAGCCCGTTCCGGACGGCCCTTAAGCCCAAGGGGAAAAAGTGATTAACTGAGGGTCACCAATGTCTCGGAGTACCAGTTATCTGGGGGTGCAAATGCGAGGTGGGAGAGACTCTAGTTTAATCCCTAACGACTTAAAAGGCTAACGATGAGTTTGTTTTTACACGAAGGAGCCAGTCCCGGGAACACCCACGCGGCTGGAAGACCAAGCGAGTCTGAAAAACCGAAACCGGCCCAGGACACACAGATGACGTCCCGCTGGGTTCGCTCGACCTGCCCCTCGGCGGCACAGGGATCCCGCGGATACAAACCCCCCGCCCAGCTCTGGGACGACTCCGCCGAGGAGCCCCCGCCCCGGGGAGCCGCGAATAGGGGGAAGAGGTGGCGGGGTGGAGGAGGGGCGGCCGGCTGAGGCCCCGCCCACGCCCCGCCCCGCCCCGATTATAGCCTATGACTCAGGGCGGAGCTCCGCATCCAACCCGCGTCGCCGCCAACTTCTCTGGATGGGACCAGAAGTTTCTAGCCGGCCAGTTGCTACCTCCCTTTATCTCCTCCTTCCCCTTGGGCAGCGAGGAGGCTATTTCCAGACACTTCCAGCCCTCTCCGGCCACGTCACCCCCTCCTTTAATTCATAAAGGTGCCCGGCGCCGGCTTCCCGGACACGTCGGCGGCGCTCCCGACTTTCCGCTCCGGCCGCGGCCAGCGAGCGACCCTACACCTGGAGGTCCGGCACCCCGCGACCCCGTGACCCGGCACCCGGCGACCCGGCACCCTGCAACCCAACACCCCGGCGGCCGCCCCTCCGGGCCGACCCCGACCCAGCATGAGCGCAGCCACCCACTCGCCCATGGTGCAGATGGCGTCCGGCAAAGGCGCCAGCGACCGCGACCCCCTGCCCCCCGGCTGGGAGATCAAGATCGACCCGCAGACCGGCTGGCCCTTCTTCGTGGACCACAACAACCGCACCACGACGTGGAACGACCCGCGCGTGCCCCCCGAGGGCCCCACGGTGAGCAAGGCCCGCGCCGCACCCTGGCCAGCGGCTCCCCCTCCACCTTCCCTCCAACCCCCCATCGACGGCCAGTCTGGGGACAGGGCCGGGCGGGGGCGGCTGGACTGGGCCCGGCTGCGGGGACGCGAGGCGCCAGGTGCCCGCCGGCCGCAGCCGGTGACTCGGAGGTCAGTGAAGGCCGCCTGGAACGCACGGATCCTCAGGAGGACGCCAGTTTCCAGGGGGTCTGCCTGCTGCGCCCTCCACGAGCCCACTCTCCAGGCCCGCCCTTGGCCGGGGTCTGGGCCAGTTTGGGGAGCATTCCAAAGGACTGCCCTCCCTGGGCCGTGTTTTGTTTCTGGGGGTCGGGCGGGAAGTGGGACCCGCGCGGTGGCACCAGGTCCAGTCCACCGGCTCCATTCGAGGGGCCCTGGGCCAGGAGACGACGGGTAGCCGGCCTGCTCAGCCCCAAGGCCCGGGCCAGGCCCTGCCACGGTCTCCACCCGGCTGCCCGGGCTCAGATCCTCGTTTCTCTCTGCTGACCGTGCTTTGATAGACGCCAGGGGACCGTTGGCAAGCTTCTGTGGGGGTCCTTTAGGGTCTCTTAGGAGTTTTACATCCTCAAGTTCCTGAACTTGGTTGAGGGTATCTTGACTTCACTCTCCCACCTCAGGCACAGAGTGACTCAGGAGACTGATGTAAATGCATTCCTTTTCTTTTTTTTTTTTCCCTTCTGTCTTTGAAATTAAAACTGTATTATTGTTTGAAAGTTGCCTTCACTAGGAATATACTCTAGAATGACTTGTTAAAAATAAGATGCAATCTTCCAGGCAATTTCTAAACTGAAGATGCGAGAGTTCTTCTGAAGTCTCCTAGTTGGCTATTGCCTTAGATACTGCCCCACCCTGGTCAGAAAGAGATTTTTTTTTTTTTTTAATATCAATACATTCCCTTTCTCGTTATGCTACTAAAATATTTAGGATTTGTTTCTTATCCCCAATACACAAATAATTTAGTAGTAATACTTTTGTATTAGAAGTATGCCTTATTTACATATACGCAGGGGTGTATATACTACTTAATCCTTAGAACCGTGAAAATTTGAAAATATAAACTTGGAATGAGTCCGTTAATTTAAAAAATTATAACTAAGTGTACTGCTCTTGTAATTTTCTATAACTTTGAGCTTTTTCAAAATGTAAAGCTTGGCAAAAAGAAATAGTCTGGGCAAAATAAAACACGTAAAGAGCTGGTAAGTTTTTTGAAGATTTAAAAATTCAGATGTGTATAAGAGACAGACCTGCCCCTCGGCGGCACAGGGATCCCGCGGATGCAAACCCCCCGCCCAGCTCTGGGACGACTCCGCCGAGGAGCCCCCGCCCCGGGGAGCCGNAAATAAAACACGTAAAGAGCTGGTAAGTTTTTTGAAGATTTAAAAATTCACAGAATTAAAAATGTTTTATAAACCATTGTTTTAGACGAAAAAAATCTGTGTTAACCGTCCTCAGTTTTATGCAGTTTTTTTCCTTTAAAATATTTATGAAACTCTGGTGCCCAACACTGAGATATTGTATAATCAGCAGCTTATACTTTAAGAAATTAATTGTATATTTATTCCTGAAAATTATTTCAAGAGGCTGTAATTAGCTGGGATCGACATAACCATGTATTCCTTTTGCTTGTCTGTTCAGCCCATTATTGAGTGAAACTAAAGCTCATTTTAAACCAGCTCTGTTACTGCAGCCTGCAAGGGTGTAGATGTTTACTGAGGCCAAAAAAAAAAAAAACCCTGTCTTTTTGAGGCTTCCTTCCTATAGAGACAGGAAGAGTCAGAATCCACTGGCGTTGGTGGTGGTGAGTGTAGGTCAAGTAGGAACATATCCACTGTGAGTTCAGTGTACATGCCACAACGCTGGCGCTTGGTTTTCAACGTGAAACTCACCCAGCAGGTTGAGATCTTATGGATGGATGGGTTAGGCTGTGGTTTTACAAACTTTTTCAAGGGGTGGGGGGAAACAGGTTAGGTTACTGTTATTTTTCTCAACAAGTAGAACATCAGAGCTAGTAAATCAGAAGTTTGATGCCATAAAAGTTGATTAGAAAATTTAACAGAATTTTAAAGTTGAAAGATCGTTTAAGATCTTTTAGCTCAGCCTCTGTTTTCCTGAGAAAGAAACCCAGAGAGTTCACATGCGTTTCCAAAGGCCATTCAGCCAGTACCAATAGCAAAGAGAGACCTACACCGGAAAGTCCTAATTAAGAGGTAGTTTGTTGTTCAGAAGAAAGTGGAAGAGCCTTAAATTTCTGAACTGTGCAGGCTGGAGTACTTGATTGTTTTTCTGCCCTCTGACTTTTGTGACTACTTGGATGGTGATGGCTGGATGTGATCAACTCAAGAAAAGAGCTGCTTACCAAATTAATTGAGATTTCTCAACGTGACAGTAGAACATAAGGGGAAAACTAACATTCACTTCGTTAGGTCTGGGTTTCATGGCTTTCAAGGCTGTGCTTTGATGTACACAGAACAACTATGTGACTAATTTAACTTCTGTGAATGACACCTCACTCCAGAATAAACACAATGGAAAGTCTTTTCAGTCAGTTCAGTAGCTCAGGCATGTCCGACTCTCTGGGACCCCATGGACTGCAGCATGCCAGGCTTCCCTGTCCATCACCAACTCCCGGAGCTTACTCAAACTCATATCCATCGAGTCAGTGATACCATCCAACCATCTCATCCTGTCATCCATCCCCTCTCCTCCCGCCTTCAGTCTTTCCCAGCATCAGGGTCTTTTCCAATGAGTCAGTTCTTCGCATCAGGTGGCCGAAGTATTGGAGTTTCAGTTTCAGCATCAGTCCTTCCAATGAGCATTCAGGACTGATTTCCTTTAGGATGGACTGGTTGGATCTCCTTGCAGTCCAAGGGACTCTCAAGAGTTTTCTCCAACACCACAGTTGAAGAGCATCAGTTCTTTGGTGCTCAGCTTTCTTTATAGTCCAACTCTCACATCCATACATGACTGCTGGAAAAACCATAGTCTTGACTAGAAGGACATTTGTTGGCAAAGTAATGTCTCTGCTTTTTAATATGCTGTCTAGGTTGGTCATAGCTTTTCTTCCAAGGAGCAAGTGTCTTTTAATTTCATGGCTNCATCAGGGTCTTTTCCAATGAGTCAGTTCTTCGCATCAGGTGGCCGAAGTATTGGAGTTTCAGTTTCAGCATCAGTCCTTCCAATGAGCATTCAGGACTGATTTCCTTTAGGATGGACTGGTTGGATCTCCTTGCAGTCCAAGGGACTCTCAAGAGTTTTCTCCAACACCACAGTTGAAGAGCATCAGTTCTTTGGTGCTCAGCTTTCTTTATAGTCCAACTCTCACATCCATACATGACTGCTGGAAAAACCATAGTCTTGACTAGAAGGACATTTGTTGGCAAAGTAATGTCTCTGCTTTTTAATATGCTGTCTAGGTTGGTCATAGCTTTTCTTCCAAGGAGCAAGTGTCTTTTAATTTCATGGCTGCAGACACCATCGGCAGTGATTTTGGAGCCCCCCCCCCCCCGCTCCGCCCAAATAAAGTCTCTCACTGTTTCCATTGTTTCCCCATCTATTTGCCATGAAGTGAATGTCCTTCACTAGCACTTTATATCAGAAATTGGTTTCTTAATGTGGATTGAGAAAAGAGCTCTGGCAAAAAACAAGGGGTCAATTTAGAGGAACTGAGCTAAGAGGACCTTCTAAGCATCCTTACCTTCTAGGGAAGATGCTGTCAGTCAATAAAGAGCTATTCACTGAACATGAAAAGCAGAGAAAGCTCTCTTCAGGGGAAGACAGTTTCTGGGGTGTTTGCAGTTTAATCATATGGATAAATAAATGAATTTCTTGGAAAGAAGAAGACTAGAACTTTGTGTATGGTTTAGTTTTGTTTGCTGTTGTCTTAGAGTTGATCTTCTCCCATTTCCCTGAGGTGTTTAGAGTGACCTTTCATCCCATTTTTAAAGAGGGGGCAAGTGAAAGTATCTTGCCCTTCACTGCAGAGGCAGGACAGCTAAAGGCAAAGGCTTTGGGCTTACTCCAGCTCCACTCTGAGAATCTGAACCTCCCCACCTGCAGTCTTCCTGGATATCGATTTTCTGCACACGTCTCCTGGCAAGTTCCTACCAGTCCAGGCCCCTTCTCTGGCAGAGGACTTGGCATCCTCTTTGAGATGCACAGTTTCTATGCAGGCCACTCCTCTGGCTCGCCTTGTGAAATAAACAGAGGCCAGATGCTTTGGAGTGTGGCGCTGTGCCGCTCCCTTGCAAACCTCCCTGGGCAGAGGAGCAGGGCAGTTCTAGCTTTTCCAGACCCGGAGGTGCCTGGGCACAGATTCCCGAGCCTGGCAGTCTCCAGGGAAGCCTGAGGAGAACACAGGTTGCCAGCTGTGCGTACTCCCTTGTTGGATCCAGGTAGGACCCAGAAATCTGTATGTCAAAAAAAGCTGCCCTGTTGGTTCTTGATTCTGGTGCCCGGGCACTTGGGAGTCACCAAAGGACAATGATCCCACATCCTAGAGGGGGTGGCGTGGGGGAGCTATGACTTCGTGCGCACCTGTGTGAGCCTTGGCATCCTCAAGGGAGCCTGCTTCACATCTAAACCTGCAGAGCCATCTCCCGAGCCTCCCTTCCTTCCTGGTGAAACTCAGCAGGTGCCTGAGTTTCTGGGGGTGATGATGAGGATGGCAGGGGGAGGGATGGAGCCTGGCAGGGTGCCAGTGCCAGGTGTGGGGAGGTGATCCAGCCGAATCTCACCACGGTCATTTGACAGATTATCCTCAGGCCCTATAGGAAACAGGAACATCCTAGCAGAGGAACTCAGAGCTGGTTTGAGTTTCAGTTGAAGCAGAGACCCGTTTGTTCCCCTTCACGTTCAGGAGAGCTTCCTGAATATTCCGAGAGATGAGATCATCTTGTGGTTTGCAGATCGATAGCAAGCTCTTGTGCCTCTTAGAATCAGAACACAGGAAAGGAGCGGCCATTCTTTCCTTTGTATTTCCAGCCAGTTGCAGTGACTCTGGAGTAAATGTCTGTATCACAGATGAATAGCAATTTGCTGAGAGTTTTGATAAAGAACATGGCCAAACAAATGCCTTTGGAGCCCAGCTCATCCAGGACCTTCGTTCTCTCCTCTGATGAACAGTCTGTGTTTGGGCTATGCAATACCTGACCAATAACTTGTCCCCTGTGTCGCGGCGTATATTTGCCCTTTACAGGGGGTAGAGACAGTGCGCAGGAACTGTGGCGGTGGTTGACGTTAGCCAGGGCCGGGAAGGCTTAGCTGTTTGATGCTGTTGGGACTGCCTGTGAGTCAGAAAACTTCATACCATCCATGAGGCTTGATTAGCGTTGTCCTCGTTTCTAGAATGACACACAATTGCCTTATATAAACCACTCTACACGTTGGTTCCTTCCCATTGACATTTAAAACTGACCTGGCATTTTTCGTAAAAATTAGGAAGCCATGCATAAACCCAAACCTCCTCTTTCTCCTTCATAGTTTTGCTGTGTTAATGTTGCTCTCAACATGTTTAAGACACCTTATATAAGGTACTACCTGGGAGCAGTAGCTGAAGGCTTTGCTTATTGGGAACCTCTGAGGATCCTCTAGTGCTGATGAACTGCAAGGAAATCTCTCTCATACCTGACAGTAGAGTTCTCCAGGCCATCCTGGCTCCCCATGGCGCGTGAATCAAGTCTGCATGCCCGTGATCCTTTTGTGCCTCAGCTCTCAGACAAAAAGCTGGACTTTTGAAGCGAGGCTCCAAGTCCCCTCCTTTTGCAGATGTGAAAGTTGATCTCCAGCCCTTGTTTGGCATCGTGCGGCCGGATGAGATAGCTGGTGTTGTTCAGTCTTCACATATTTCTAGGACGATTTCTTTGGGGGCCTCGGCAGCTTTTCAGCCAGTCAGGCAGCTTGCAAAAGCTTAATCGGAATTTCTGTAGGAAGGGAGGAACTCATTTTTCCCGTCTGTCAACACCTTTGCAGACATGTGCCAGACACAGGTGGGTGCTTTTACAAACCTTATCTGTTTAAACCCTCAAAGGCGCTCACGAAGGTGGAAGCTGTCAGATTCACCTTATACACGAGGAGACAGATGTGAAGAGAGGGGAGGTGCCTGGCCTGAAGCCTGTCAGCTGTGACAGAATAGTCTGTTGTGAGCAGAGCTTTGCCTCCACCCCAGGTGACAGACAGACTCGCTGCTAGTGGGCCTGGCTGCTGCTTTAAACTTAGACCTTTATACTCCGAGCTCGCCGGGCACAGCCCCGATTTTAAACAGCCTTGAGTCCATCTCCTACAGCTCATCAGACACATTGGCTCCTTTCCTCAGCCTGGGTCTGAGCTGAGAAGACGAGCCCCAGTCTCCGCTCATTCATCTCTGCCGAAATTTTTTGAGTGCCCGCTCTCTGCAAGTCATGGTGTTAAATGTCACACAGAGGACAGTTCTGCCTCCTTCAGGGCCATTTTCCACAAAGTGTTTCCCCCATCTCGGATTGGAAGCAGCCCATCCCGGCTCTAGATGCCACATTACTTCAATTTGAAACTTTCCTCCAAAAGGCAGCACGTTCCTGCTTTGTCTCAAGGTCACGTCCTTGTGGGCTGAGCGTCCCAGAGTCAGACTCTGTGTCTCTTTCATCTCTCTGCCTCTTCAGGGCCTGGCACGGTCCACGGGCTCAGTATGTATGACTCTGTGCAGAGAAGAGGAAAACGTGGGCCTGGGCTCCGGAGTGGACAGGCTGTTGAAGAAAAGCGTCCTTTACTGACGTGCATGTTGCAGGAAGCCTTCTGTTGGTCCCTAAGCGGTATCAGCCTCATCCCCAAACGTCTCCCAGTTGCTGGTTCCTTTTTATTGAATTTCTGAATGGCCTTTTCTCCACAGGGGACTTGGGTATGGATGCCCTAAGTTCATCCTTACATGTCTGGATGTCCCCGCCAAGTGACACAGCATCTTAGAACCGGCCTGCCAGGGAGGTTGGTTGCTGTCAGCAGCCAGATGCCACTAAGCCAGGGCTGTGCGAGGAGTCTGTCTCCAGTTTTTCTGTTTGTGAGGCTGGCAGTAAGGTCAGACGCTGCAGAGCGGCGAAGCCTCTTACTCACTGTCGGTTCTGAAGAGCCCAGGATCGCAGATGGTTCGCTGCCTCCATGATGTTGTGTATAGCCTGTGTGTGTACTCAGTCATGCCCAACTCTTTGCGACCCCGTGGACTGTAGCCCACCAGGCTCCTCTGTCCGTGGGATTCTCCAGGCAGGAATACTGGAGTGGGTTGCCATTTCCCACCCCAGGGGATCATCCCGACCCAGGGGTCGAACCCACGTCTCCTGTGCCTCCTGCACTGGCAGGCAGATTCTTGACCGTTGTGCCACCTGTGAAGTCCTGTGCACATTAAGTGCCTCCTGAGAGCGCCCCCACCCAGAGCTGCGTCCTGAGTGAGGGAGATGAGACTTAGCCCTGAACATTCCCTAGCATCCTGTTAAAGAACAGGCATTTCCTATTTTGAAGTAACTTCCTCAGTTTCTTGAAAATTTAAAGTAGAACTGTTGTGTGTTTTTCAGTTACGTTAAAAATTCTTTCTTGGACAAAGAATGAATGAATGAGTGGTTTAGAAGTGGAAACGGCAGGAAGATAGGAAAGAACGTGTGTGTAGCAGGGAAGGCAGCCACATGCCTTTTTTGAATGTTCCAGATTATCCCACAGAGCCCGAGGGTCAGAGTAGGACCCGGCTCTGCTTCTGGGCTGGCCCTGGGTTCGCTCCTGGCAGAGGCCCTGGGCTGGGCCTGAGGAGTCTCCGGTCTGTAGTGACTCAGAGCTGAGTGCTCCGCTCTCGCTGCCCTGCCTCAGCCAGGCGGTGACTCAGCATCGAGCCTTGGCTCCCTGGCCCAGCGCACACTCGAACTGAATGTTCCAGGTCTGCGCCTCAGCTCAGCTCCACCAGGCGAAGTGAAACGCTTTCCCTGCTGCTGCGATTTCTCCCCTCGAAAGACGAAGGGTTTGCAGACGTTCGTTTGACCTTAGCCACCAACAGTCATTAATCCCACCGTGTACAGGTGTGGCAGGAATAGCGAAAGGGTTCACATGTCCGGTGGTCTCAGGTAAAATCACTCACCTCCCCCTCCCCAGTCTCAGTCTCCCCTTCTGAGAAATGGGCGTACACCAGTGCCCGTCCAGCAGAGTTGTGAGGAGCCAAGGCCTGACCTGAGGCATGTGTGCAGTCTGTGGGGAGAGCCCCAGCCTCTACCAGGAAGTAGGAGGGGATTCTCGGAGAGGGGCTCTGCTTCCCCACACAGTAGAGAGTGCTGGCTGGATGTGGGTCTGCCGATTCCCAAATGGGCATGAAGTCTTGTTTCCAGAGGCAAGGGATCCTCTTATGGCCCCTGAACCACCTCAGCTGACTGTCCTTCCACCAGTGTCTGGACGCCCTCAGCACCTTTCCCTGGGGGTTCCTGTGCCCCTCGTGGGGGATGCACAGGAGCTGGGCAGGAGCTCGGTGCCGGCGTGAGCCTTCTGGAGCCTCAGCCAGACCTGCAGCCCACAGCCCCAGCAGCTTGTAGCCTTGGCCCCAGATCCTCTGCCTGAGGCAGGCCAGGGCAGTGGTGTGTTCTGTGTTCTTCAGGGAGTGCTGTGTTTACCCTCAGCCCTGTCTGATTGAGGGGAGCGTCTCTGTCTGGGCCTGAGGACAGTGCCAGCAGCAACCAGGTGCCCAAGGGTGTTGAGGTGGGGGCATCGGCCATGTGCACAGGTGTTCTGGACCCTGCCCTAAGGGGCAGAAGGAGAGGGAGGGGGTTTCTAACTTTCACTTCCCTCTTGAGGGAGTGTGGCTGTTGGGAAAGGAGTGCTTTGAGAAGCTGCTTAGGCGGGGAGGAGTCCCTCTCCCCCAGAAATTCCTCCCAGGGCTGCCACCGTCACTCTCCCCTTGCTTGAGCTGTGGTTAATGAATTGGAGATTTGACTTTTTTTCCTATTGGGATTTGTGTTTTGTGCAAAATGCATGTCCAGTAAAGCCAGCACCCTGCTACCAACAGATGGTATGCATGGTTGGCCTCTGAGACAGAACCTTGAGAAACCAATGGAAATGTACCCATGGAGGTGAAGGGGTCTCTGTATCTAAATTCAGTCAAGAGTATGCTTCCTGATAACGGAGATTTCAGGTACTTTTCCATCTGTGATTTGTGGCTTTAGATTGATTTAAGCAGATCCCTATTTTTTTTTTCCTGAGGAGGAAGTAGGTAGTTTTTCAAATTCCCTGAAGCCACTGAGTTCAGGAGCTGAACTCCCATGACCCAGGGTTTTCTTCTTGGTTTTGCAGCCACTTGCCCTGTGACCTTGGGAACCCTTGAAAGGGGCTCCAGGGAGTGAGGGACTCTGAGCCCCGAGCACTCTCTCCAGCAGGGGACATACTCAACTGTGGCCTGGAGATGACTTACATGCCATGGAGGGACACCCTGGGGATGTTGAAGGGACATTAGCAGACTTTCTACTCCTAGGCGACTCCTTCTGCCCCAGCCTGGCTTGACTCTCCCCTCTGGGCCTCAGGGGCACGTGTGCAGGCATTACAGTCACTGCAGATTGGGTGTTGATTGTCTGCAAGGCAGCCCCTCCAGGGTTGGGGGCCTCCTGAAGGCAGAGGAGAGTGGAGGGCTCAGGCCTCTGGAGTTGTCTTTGGCTGTGCTTGCTTCCAATATGAAACATTAGATAACATGTCTTAACAGAGAAAATGGCATCCCTGCCAATTAGTGCTCTTAGGACTCTCCGATAAAAGGGCTTCAAACTTTTAACAGGCTCATTACCAACTTGGGTGAGACCACTGAGGAATCAAACCTGAATCTACAACTTTCTGAACAGTAGGCCCAACCAGCAGTTGCTTGGGAGAAGCTGGGTCCATCAGTAACTATTTGTGGAATGGAAGAGCGCGGTTATACAGGGCACGGAACAGCTCAGAGTTCACAGAGACTTTCCTGTGCTTTATTTCACTTAAATTTGGCAACAGGTCCTGGGAGGCACGGGGGCTTTTATAAGCTAGGGGACCTGAGTCTCAGTAGCAAGGAGTCCTGTCCGAGAGCACACAGCTGGCAAGCAGCACCAGGATGGCAGCTTGGAGAGGGGGGCTCACACTGGTTCATTCCTACCTGTTGGGACACAGCTGAAAAGAGAAGCAATGTCATGTTTTTTTTTAAAAATTTTCCGCAGTAAAAGTGCATAGGGACACCCATCTCAGTAATCAGGATCAGGGCCACATACTTCTTAAAAAAAAATTGCTGTTGGAATATAGTTGATTGACAATACTGTGTTAATTTCAGGTATATAGCCAAGTGGATGAGTTATAGATTACCTATATCCACTCTTTTTTAGATTCTTTTCTCATGTAGGCCGTTACAGATGTATCGAGTAGAGTTCCCTGTGCCATTCAGTAGGTCCTTATCAGTTATCTGCTTTATGTACCATAATGTGTATATGTCAATCCCAATCTTTCAGTTTATTTCCCCTTCCCCGCCGGTAACCATAAGTTTATTTTGTACATCTGTAACTATTTTGTAGAGAAGTGTACATACTCTAATAACGGGTATATTAGATAAAACCTTCAATCGCCTGGGACTAGACTGCTTAGAGTGTAGACTCTTGTCCCACCAGGAATGCTGTAAACAGACTTTGGTGGTTGTGGTCTTTGCTTATTATTCAGAGTTTGCCCAGTGTCTCTTAGGTGCCCCCAAACAGGGTTGGGGGCAGTGGAAGAGACCCTTTACCACATTCTAGTGGGAGCTTCGAGTTTGGCTGTGGGGATGTAGGTAGGTATCTGTTTATATATCACATTGGCAATAATCCCTGTTTCTTTTCTGTGGCCTATAATACCAAGCGGAACGTTTTTTAGGACCTTGAAGCTCAGGTCTCTGTGTGCGCTTTAGAAGGAAGCGTTTCTTTTGTTTTGCTTCCTGCCTGAGAGAGGCAAGCCCAGGTCACTTTATTTTGATCCAGGTCCTTGCTAAATGGGGAGTCCCAGGATTCTTATTTCCCTTCATCTTTTTTTTCCCCCTTGTTTTAGAAGTCTTAGAAGTATCATTAGTAAAAGTCACTAGCTGACAGGCATGAGGCTCTTCTGGCCTAAAAACCCAGTTAGTAGAGAGTGTCCTACTTAAGACTCCAGGGCTGTCAAGGCGGTGGTGCTCTGACTTGCCTTTGTGGCTGTTCCCCCTCATTCAGATCGCGGTTTGTAACTCCTCAGCCCACGTTTTAAAGAACACTGCACTGTGGAGCTGAGGTTGGGGCTCACGGGGGCACAGTTTTCAGGGCTTATGGTCCCAGCCTACTTTTAAGGTCCTGAGTCTACTGTAGAGCCCAGGGAACTCCTCCTTTTCCTGAAACTTCGGGGCACCTTGAGTTCCAGTGATTACTGATGTGATTTAACTGAGTACAGTTAAGAGTGATCATTTTTAGATTTCTGCAGCATCAATTTTTCCTTGTGTTTGAGCCTTATGTAGGTGTTTACAGCTAGCAGAGATCTTGGGATCAGAGGTCAGGGAGAAGGTCAGCTGGAAGGACCCTCATTTAGAGCTGTGCTCCCAGGGCGGTTGGGGCTGGGTTTCACCACAGACCTTCTGAGTCAGACTTTGTTAGAACTGAACAGCGAATCTGCTTTTTTTTTTTTTTTTTTTAATTTCCTGGGTGTTCCAGATGCCCCTAGAGTCTGAGAACCACTGCTTTATAGCACATCATTTCACAGCTCAGGACACTGGGGGTGAGGGGATAGGAGTAAGCTGCTTCCATAGTGCCTCCTTAGGGGCAGAGCTGGCTCTGGGACCACTTGCGGTCTCTTTCCAAGTCTATTAGCTGTCTCTTAGTGCCCACGCTGTTACTAAAAATCAGTGGTGAAGCGTAGTCATCCTCCCAGAGTCCCTTGGACTGCAGGAGATCCAACCAGTCAATCCTAAAGAAAGTCAACCCAGAATATCCACTGGAAGGACTAACACTGAAGCCGAAACTCCAGTACTTTGGTGACCTGATGCAAAGAGCTGACTCACTGGAAAAGACCCTGATGCTGGGAAAGATTGAGGGCCAAAGGAGATGGGGACCGCAGAGGATGAGATGGTTGGATGGCATCACCAACTCAATGGATGTGAGTTTAAGCAGACTCCAGAGATAATGGAGGACAGAGGAGCCTGATGTGCTACAGTCCATGGGTTTGCAAAAGTTGGACACAACTTAGCAACTGAACCACAACAACGAGTAAATAAGACCTGTTTGTAAAACACACCCTTGTCCAAGCTCAGAACCTGACCCCAGGCTTATCTAGTAATAATACCTGGTATTTGCTAGGGCAAGTTTTGGCTCATCTGAGGCAATTTTTCTTGCTTTTCATCCTGGCCTTCTCGTGGAGTTGTTTGGCACCTGCAGAGGATTTTAACGTAATGCCCAAAGAAGAAGAATTGGCCAGTTCATTTTATAAATTAGTGCAGTGAGATAAGCAGTGGAGTCAGGCTCTGATTCCCTAATTGGATTTTGTATGAATGTATTCCTGATGGCTCTGCCCGCAGATAAGGATAATGAGCTGAGCAGACTGGAGGGTAATTCCTGTGATGCTGTCACTGCTCCTGAGGGAGCGAGGCAGGCGGTGATGGGGAGGCCCGGCCGGCCGTCGTCTGCTTGGCCACTTTGCTGGCACCCCGTCCCTATCGCAGGGCCTCGCAGGAGCGAGACCCCCAGGAGACGGAGGCCCCAGGCCCCAGCGAGGTCAGGGCGGGCCACGTAGTGCGTCGTCATGATAGATGCCAGCCAGCATAACCAAGAGGCTTGGGCTTGAACTTGAGAACACTTCTTATGGGACTAAGGAGACATGTTCTAGACGTTTTCTAGGAGAATTATAAATATTTATAATAGATATTTATTATATACATTTGAATGTATAGAAAGAAAGTGAAGTCACTCAGTCGTGTCCAACTCTTTGCGACCGCTTGGACTGTAGCCCACCAGGTTCCTCCATCCATGGAATTTTCCAGGCAGCAGTACTGGAGCGGGTTGTCATTTGCTTCTCCAGGGAATCTTCCTGACCCAGGGATCGAACCCAGGTCTCCCGCATTGCAGGCAGACGCTCTACCGTCTGAGGCACCAGGAAAGCCCTTTGAATGTATGCTTATTTTAAATGCATAGTCATATAAATACTTTAATATAAATTAAACATTTTAAAGTCTTCCCCCACCCACCCCCCAGGAAAAAAGAACATCTTTCCTTTCACTAGACTCTGATGAAACACCACAGAAGGTTTAAAGGGCAGTGTGGCTCTTTGGGGGCCTGCAGTTTGGTTCGTAGACCTGAAGCGTTCGTTGCTGACAGGGCTCTAACGAGAGCAGAGTGGGAACGGAGGCGGCATCAGCACCCCGTGCGGACCTTGTCACGGGCGGGCGTTTCACTCGGGTTTAAATTTTCGTTCACGGAGAAGTGTTAGCTTTCTAGTCCATAGATGTGAGATGGTTTTTTTAAACTTACCTCAAGCAGCGTTTTCTAAACAAAGCCCGCCACACGCCCGGCCGCCCACTAGAGTGTCAGGGCGCCTGCCTTCTTTTAGACGTGACAGTCGTGAAGAGATGCGTGGGGTTTTTATCAGATGGCATAAATGGGCCGTTCGTTCACAAGGAACCGGGAGTGCAGGCCTCAGATCCATAGCAAAGCAGCCCCCGGGCCCCTCCCAGCCTCCCTTCTTCCCAGCGTGGCCCCTGACGCCCGCCCCGGCCTGCAGCTGTCTCTTATACACATCTCCTTGTTTTAGAAGTCTTAGAAGTATCATTAGTAAAAGTCACTAGCTGACAGGCATGAGGCTCTTCTGGCCTAAAAACCCAGTTAGTAGAGAGTGTCCTACTTAAGACTCCAGGGCTGTCAAGGCGGTGGTGCTCTGACTTGCCTTTGTGGCTGTTCCCCCTCATTCAGATCGCGGTTTGTAACTCCTCAGCCCACGTTTTAAAGAACACTGCACTGTGGAGCTGAGGTTGGGGCTCACGGGGGCACAGTTTTCAGGGCTTATGGTCCCAGCCTACTTTTAAGGTCCTGAGTCTACTGTAGAGCCCAGGGAACTCCTCCTTTTCCTGAAACTTCGGGGCACCTTGAGTTCCAGTGATTACTGATGTGATTTAACTGAGTACAGTTAAGAGTGATCATTTTTAGATTTCTGCAGCATCAATTTTTCCTTGTGTTTGAGCCTTATGTAGGTGTTTACAGCTAGCAGAGATCTTGGGATCAGAGGTCAGGGAGAAGGTCAGCTGGAAGGACCCTCATTTAGAGCTGTGCTCCCAGGGCGGTTGGGGCTGGGTTTCACCACAGACCTTCTGAGTCAGACTTTGTTAGAACTGAACAGCGAATCTGCTTTTTTTTTTTTTTTTTTTAATTTCCTGGGTGTTCCAGATGCCCCTAGAGTCTGAGAACCACTGCTTTATAGCACATCATTTCACAGCTCAGGACACTGGGGGTGAGGGGATAGGAGTAAGCTGCTTCCATAGTGCCTCCTTAGGGGCAGAGCTGGCTCTGGGACCACTTGCGGTCTCTTTCCAAGTCTATTAGCTGTCTCTTAGTGCCCACGCTGTTACTAAAAATCAGTGGTGAAGCGTAGTCATCCTCCCAGAGTCCCTTGGACTGCAGGAGATCCAACCAGTCAATCCTAAAGAAAGTCAACCCAGAATATCCACTGGAAGGACTAACACTGAAGCCGAAACTCCAGTACTTTGGTGACCTGATGCAAAGAGCTGACTCACTGGAAAAGACCCTGATGCTGGGAAAGATTGAGGGCCAAAGGAGATGGGGACCGCAGAGGATGAGATGGTTGGATGGCATCACCAACTCAATGGATGTGAGTTTAAGCAGACTCCAGAGATAATGGAGGACAGAGGAGCCTGATGTGCTACAGTCCATGGGTTTGCAAAAGTTGGACACAACTTAGCAACTGAACCACAACAACGAGTAAATAAGACCTGTTTGTAAAACACACCCTTGTCCAAGCTCAGAACCTGACCCCAGGCTTATCTAGTAATAATACCTGGTATTTGCTAGGGCAAGTTTTGGCTCATCTGAGGCAATTTTTCTTGCTTTTCATCCTGGCCTTCTCGTGGAGTTGTTTGGCACCTGCAGAGGATTTTAACGTAATGCCCAAAGAAGAAGAATTGGCCAGTTCATTTTATAAATTAGTGCAGTGAGATAAGCAGTGGAGTCAGGCTCTGATTCCCTAATTGGATTTTGTATGAATGTATTCCTGATGGCTCTGCCCGCAGATAAGGATAATGAGCTGAGCAGACTGGAGGGTAATTCCTGTGATGCTGTCACTGCTCCTGAGGGAGCGAGGCAGGCGGTGATGGGGAGGCCCGGCCGGCCGTCGTCTGCTTGGCCACTTTGCTGGCACCCCGTCCCTATCGCAGGGCCTCGCAGGAGCGAGACCCCCAGGAGACGGAGGCCCCAGGCCCCAGCGAGGTCAGGGCGGGCCACGTAGTGCGTCGTCATGATAGATGCCAGCCAGCATAACCAAGAGGCTTGGGCTTGAACTTGAGAACACTTCTTATGGGACTAAGGAGACATGTTCTAGACGTTTTCTAGGAGAATTATAAATATTTATAATAGATATTTATTATATACATTTGAATGTATAGAAAGAAAGTGAAGTCACTCAGTCGTGTCCAACTCTTTGCGACCGCTTGGACTGTAGCCCACCAGGTTCCTCCATCCATGGAATTTTCCAGGCAGCAGTACTGGAGCGGGTTGTCATTTGCTTCTCCAGGGAATCTTCCTGACCCAGGGATCGAACCCAGGTCTCCCGCATTGCAGGCAGACGCTCTACCGTCTGAGGCACCAGGAAAGCCCTTTGAATGTATGCTTATTTTAAATGCATAGTCATATAAATACTTTAATATAAATTAAACATTTTAAAGTCTTCCCCCACCCACCCCCCAGGAAAAAAGAACATCTTTCCTTTCACTAGACTCTGATGAAACACCACAGAAGGTTTAAAGGGCAGTGTGGCTCTTTGGGGGCCTGCAGTTTGGTTCGTAGACCTGAAGCGTTCGTTGCTGACAGGGCTCTAACGAGAGCAGAGTGGGAACGGAGGCGGCATCAGCACCCCGTGCGGACCTTGTCACGGGCGGGCGTTTCACTCGGGTTTAAATTTTCGTTCACGGAGAAGTGTTAGCTTTCTAGTCCATAGATGTGAGATGGTTTTTTTAAACTTACCTCAAGCAGCGTTTTCTAAACAAAGCCCGCCACACGCCCGGCCGCCCACTAGAGTGTCAGGGCGCCTGCCTTCTTTTAGACGTGACAGTCGTGAAGAGATGCGTGGGGTTTTTATCAGATGGCATAAATGGGCCGTTCGTTCACAAGGAACCGGGAGTGCAGGCCTCAGATCCATAGCAAAGCAGCCCCCGGGCCCCTCCCAGCCTCCCTTCTTCCCAGCGTGGCCCCTGACGCCCGCCCCGGCCTGC
>SJYV01017715.1:53438-69897 GCA_006410875.1 Neotragus pygmaeus | reverse complement strand
AAAGAGTCGGATGTGACTTAGCGACTAAAACAACAAAGCTATCGGGCTGTTGAGAATTTGAGCCCAGGCCTCTTGACTCCTGAATTCCCCGTCTTACCAGTACATGTGGACACTGGAAAGGCTTAACAGGTGGGAGGTTGTGTTAAACCTGCCATCCTGAGCTGCCACGTACTGGGGACAGAGTCGGCAAGCCAGGCAAGGGGGGTTCACAGGGCCATGTGGCTGTGTGTTCTGTGTCTTGCAGCGGTCCCAGTCTCCAGCAGCCTCGGACTGCTCCTCGTCCTCCTCCTCAGCCAGCCTGCCCGCCTCTGGCAGGAGCAGCCTGGGTGGCCACCAGCTCCCCCGGGGCTACATTTCCATCCCTGTGATACACGAGCAGAACGTCACCCGGCCGGCAGCCCAGCCATCCTTCCACCAAGCCCAGAAGACGCACTACCCAGCTCAGCAGAGCGAGTACCAGACGCACCAGCCCGTGTACCATAAGATCCAGGGGGATGACTGGGAGCCCCGGACCACGTGGACTGCATCCCCCTTCCGGCCTCCTGNCCGGCCGGCAGCCCAGCCATCCTTCCACCAAGCCCAGAAGACGCACTACCCAGCTCAGCAGAGCGAGTACCAGACGCACCAGCCCGTGTACCATAAGATCCAGGGGGATGACTGGGAGCCCCGGACCACGTGGACTGCATCCCCCTTCCGGCCTCCTGTCCGGGGTGCGTCCAGCCGAGAGGGCTCTCCAGCCAGAAGCAGCACACCGGTGCCACCCCCGCCATCTGTCCGTGTGCAGACCACGGTCGACAGGCCTCAGGTATGGGAGTCAGTGTCACAGATGGGCTGGGGTGGCATCTCTCCAGGGCCGGAGGAGCTCTGTACAGGTGTCCTAGGTCCCCTGCCCTCATCAGCCCTTCCTGGGGAGACCGAGATCCTGGAAAAATGCTGGTCACCAGCAGAGATGTGGGCGAGGGCTGTGAACCTCCGGTGCCTTCTACAGCTTTTGCTCATTCTTTGTTGCAGCTGCCTGAGGGGCAGAGTTCCAACCACCATGATGGGGAAAGGTGGGCAGAGCACAGCAGCACACATCTGGGGCCCAAGTGTCTTCTGCCCATCATTCCCTGCCACACCCCACCCACACTCCAGCTGCAGTCTCCATCTCCTGCCTCACGGATACCCCTTCTGCACCCTGCTGGCCCTTTCATCTGTTGTCTCCTCTCTCGTTTCTTTGCTCACACTGAACCCACTTTCTGAGATGCCTCCACAATCTAAACTTTTCCCATCCTTCAAGGGACACGCCAGTCTTGCAACTTCCATTGCAGCCTCCTCCTCTTTTCCCAGGGTGCCTAGTCTCTTACAGTTCAACATCTGATTATTCTATGCATTTCAGAGGTGTTCAGCTGCTCTCTTCAGCTCTGCTCTGACCTTGACCACAGGCAGCATGTGTTACCCTTTGCAGTAAAGGACCGTGTTGCCAGGCTGATGCCCGGCCCGCTGGGTGGCTGGGAAACCTTCCCACCTATCCGGTGAAAGTCACAGGCGGTGCCAGTTTAACTTTCGGTAGAGGCATGCACTAGCTTTCCAGGTGGCATCAGTGGTCAAGAACCCAGTTGCCAATGCAGGAGATACAAGAGACGCAGGTTCGATCCCTGGGTCAGGAAGATTCCCTGGAGGAGGGCATGGCAACCCACTCCAGTATTCTTCCCAGAGAATCTCATGGACAGAGGATCCTGGTGGGCACAGTACATAGAGTTACAAAGAGACGGTCACGACTGAAGTGACCTAGCACAGCACACAGCACAGAAGCGTGCAGGCACTGATCCCTGGGGGAAGCAGCCTTCCAGTTTTAGAGCCGCAGAATACCCAGCAGCCAGGGCCCCTCAGCTGCTGAGTGAACTCTTGACCACTGCTCTTAAAAGGAAAGCCCCCTGTAAACACATGGAGGGCATCTTCTTCCTACCGATGGGGACACCGTCCAGGGCCCTCTTAACAGAGTGCTTTCCGGTTACTGGCTTTTTGTTTTTTGTTTTTTTTGGCTTTTCTATTTGGAAATGATTCCAACCTTACAGAATGGAAGTCCGGTATACATAAAGGTCATGAAAGCGCAAAGATTCAGCCACATTCACTGTTAACATTTTACTCCATTTGCCTTGTCATTTTTCCTCCCTCCATATATTATCTATATTTTTGTTTGAGATTTAGTTATAAATAACATGCCCCTGTACCCCTAAATATGACAGCAGATGTTTTCCTAAGAGAGCTACCTTCTCACTCATAACTACATTAGAAATATCAGATGTAGGACGGTTAGCATCCTTATGACTTCACTGTCTCATACACAGTTTATTTCCACATCTCCTTTAGAGCAGTTTCCCCTTTGTTCTAGGATGTGGTCTAGGATCCTGAGCACTGCATGCAGGTGTCATTTGCCTTTATCTCCTTTAATTTGGATCAGTTTCTCAGTCTTTTTTTGCTGTCATGACCTTAAGTTTTTGAAAAGTACAAGCCACCGGCCACACCCCCTCTTAAGTGTTTCTAAAGTCACTTATTCAGCTATTGCTTTAAAGTCCAAGGAGAGGAATGTAGCTAGTTCATGAATTTAAAGGGCCAAAGTTGAGGACTTCTGGTTGGCAGAAGAGATTTGATGGAAAAGGAGGCTAGTGGTGTTCAAACAGCCAAGCGTCCATCAGATCCTTACTTAAACTCAGTAATCCTTTCAAATGGGAAAGAAATGCTCATTTGCAAAGCTGGCAATGTTTCCTCTCATATCTTTCCTATATATTTTGTGTAATTGGTGAAACAATATTTAATCCTATTTCCACTTAATCTTACTTGTTTGTAGTGGCCTACCTTTCACAGCTTGTTCAGAGATCCCATGTTGGAGGCGTGCAAAGATTTGACCTAAGTGAATATTATAGTGGGATTTAGTGTTTTTAGTATGGAGTACTATACAAGTGTTATAGTCTAACTCCTATTGATGAAATCAAGAGCTTGTGAGATTTTTTAAGGGTGTTTTAGACATTCACTTGAATGTTGCAGGCATAGTTCATTTTTTAGAATACTCCTCTAGCTTATAGTCACATTAAAGAGCATCTCACGTTAGAGTATCTCAGTCACATCAAAGAGTATCTCAGCCTCTGTAGCCGTGTTGTCAGTGTGGAGGTGCTGCATTATGCCAGTATCAGCTCTGGCACAAATGCATCCAAGCAGAAGTCTTATAGGGTTACCCATTTGGGGCATCTTGCTTATTCTCAAAAAAAATACATCAGTCTGGGCAGAAACCACAAGGCTGTCATAGGTTTAAAAAAAAAAAAAGGTGATTATAACTTTGCTGAAACAGGAGATGGGAAGGTCACACCCTGAGCAGAGATTGTCACACAGAAGGGGGCAGGTGGCAATGATTACTCCACGGCTCCATCCCCTGAAAGTCAGTCACCCAGGACTTTGCCTTGAGCTAAAGTAACTCAGGAGTCAGCGTGAGTTTGGGGTATTTTCCTTTTTGAAAAATCATGTTGGTTTTCTTTTCATTGCCATAAGAATTCCATCTCCAGAAAAAGTCAGTAAGAGATAACAGACTGAGAGACCGAGGTAACAAACGGAAGCATAACAACGGTTTGGTTACATATAAGGCACGTGTGCTAGTCACACTGAGTCTCTTCGGTCATGTCTGATTACTGGGGACCCCATGGACTGTAGCCCGCCAGGCTCCTCTGTCCATGGGATTCTCCAGGCAGGAAGACTAGAGTGGGTTGCCATACCCTCCTCCAGGGCATCTTCCTGACCCAGGGATGGAACTCACGTCTTTATCTCTTGTGCATTGGCAGATGAGTTCTTTACCACTAGCCCCACCCGGAAGCCCCATAATACATGATGAATACAATATTTTATTCTTGTAACTGGTGTCAGTTGACATTGAAAATCTCTTTTATAGTGTTAAACTTTCTAAAAGTCGTTCCCATTTCCTTCTAGTCAGAACTAGCCACAAATGACCACCTGTGACTCTCAGCCATTAAAATTGTCTGTGTCCTTGCCTCTTCCCCACAGCCCATGACCCATCGAGAACCTTCGCCTGTTCCCCAATCTGAAAACAAGCCAGAAAGCAGGCCAGGCCCAACTGGACCAGATCTCCCTCCCGGACACATCCCGATCCAAGTGATCCGAAAGGAGGTAGATGCTCAACCTGTTTCGCAGAAGCCCCCGCCTCCCTCTGAGAAGGTGGAAATAAAGGTTCCTTCCTCTCCAGTGCCTTGTCCCCCTAGCCCCGCCCCTCCTACCATCCCCTCTGCCGTCCCCTCTGCCTGTCNCCCCGCCTCCCTCTGAGAAGGTGGAAATAAAGGTTCCTTCCTCTCCAGTGCCTTGTCCCCCTAGCCCCGCCCCTCCTACCATCCCCTCTGCCGTCCCCTCTGCTGTCCCCTCTGCCGTCCCCTCTGCTGTCCCCTCTCCCCACAAGAATGTGGCTGCAGAAGAGAGAGCAGCCCCCAGTCCTGCCCCTGCAGAAGCTGCACCCCCTAAACCAGGAGAGGCTGAAGTGCCCCCAAAGCATCCAGGTGTGCTGAAAGTAGAAGCCATCCTGGAGAAAGTGCAAGGGCTGGAACAGGCTGTGGACAACTTTGAAGGCAAGAAGACGGACAAAAAGTACCTGATGATAGAAGAGTATCTGACCAAAGAGCTACTGGCCCTGGATTCTGTAGACCCAGAAGGACGAGCTGATGTCCGCCAGGCCAGGAGAGATGGGGTCAGGAAGGTTCAGACCATCTTGGAGAAACTTGAACAGAAAGCGATAGATGTCCCGGGTCAAGTCCAGGTTTACGAACTCCAGCCCAGCTCCCTTGAGACCGATCAGCCACTACAAGAGATCATGGAGATGGCTGCAGACAAGAGCAAGAAGAGTGCCGGAGACAGAGAAGACCCCAAAACCGAAACCCAGCTGCCGGAAGCCAAAGCAGCAGCAACTCCAGACCCCAGCAGCACAACAGACACAGCTGCTAACCTGGCAGCACCGTAGTCTCCACGAAGTGAAGGGTCAGCCCCGGAGACTGGGAACTGATTGTGTGCTTTAGGGAATTAGAAGTTGCATGCATTTCAGGGACTTAAAATCAGTTGGTTTTTACTCTTCATAGCCGCTTGGTACGCAGTAACTTGGGTGGAGGCAAAACACACTAATAAAAGGGCTAAAAAGGAAAATGATGCTTTTCTTGTGTTCGTATCCCGTACAAATAAAGAAGTTGCCTGTTACAAGTTTAATATCCCCATAGCTTGTTGTTTTGGAGCCTTCTCTGTATGGGCCCCACGTGTTAGCCATGGATGTGAACTGTCTTTCTAGCTCTGGATTGAAGGAGTTTTTTTTTTTGGCTGGGGGAGTAGATGGGGAGTCAGTTTCTCATCACTAAATATGAAGCCCATTTTTCAGAAATGTTGCCATTTTAATGGGATGATTTTTGTCATCTCATAGCTATGACACTTTAGATTGAATAAAATGTGTAAGGAGCCATAGAAATATCTGTATGTGGGATGACTTTAATGCTATGTGTAAAAAAAGAAAATAAAGTAATCGTGTAACTCAGAATGTCTTCTGTGGTTTCTGAATTTTAAAGAGTGGCAGCATCAAGGTAGACTTGCATTGACTTCAGGAAAAATAAACAGCGGGTGCATTTACAAGCCTGCTCTGGGATTTGTGATGTCCCTACCGGTGAGATGAGAAAATGGGTCTTGGTCATTTTTCTGTCTCAGGTCGCAGCTGGAACCTCGGAAGACCCAGGGCTATAGACCCAGGTTATGGGAATGTGCCCATCCCACCTCTCTGACTGCCGCAGCCGAGGTGCATCTCTGCCCACCTGGCCCCAGGCCACCTGCAGGCCTCACCAAGCAGCTGCATGGGTTCAAAAGTGCATAGAGAAACCGGTTCCCAGCATTGCTTGAGGTTGGCCCATGCATTCCTGGAGTCCAGGTCGCTGGGGCTTGGGCACGTGTTCTGTGAGTGTCTTGGGGTCATCTTGATCTGACATTTCTCTTGAGTCACCAAGCCAAGCTGGGGCCAGGTATATCTTCCCAGATTGGGTTCCTCGAAGTCACTGGGGTTAGGGATCAGATGCACTATGAAGCCACTGGAGGGGAAAGGATCTTTCTGGACTAATGAATTTTAAGAGCTTGGGAAGTATCCCAGCCCCAGAATGTGGAGATAACATTTTGTCACATAAGTGGAGGTTGAGAAGAAAGAGAAAGATGGGCCTGATATCTCAGAGCTGTGAGGAAGCCTGCTGACGTGAGTCCCTGAGCTGAATCCCTCATGACTGTATTGAGTTTAATATTGGTGCCTGACCGTGCTGCACAAAAATACACGCCGGTGTGCTTGCCACTCAGCTTGATGAGAAGGGCTGAAGTCATTCCCATGGGAGTCCGCCAACATCTTTACGTGGTGAACTCATTTGAGGAGTATAAGCTGACCGCTAACAAAAACACTGATTCGAGAAACACAAGTGTGTAAATGAAAAAAGCCTTCTGGACTGTTTTTTACTAGATGAATCAATGTAAAGAACGTGATCATCTTTTTGATGACTTGGGCATCTATGCTCAGTTCAGTTCAGTCGCTCAGTTGTGTCTGACTCTTTGACCCCATGGGCTGCAGCATGCCAGGCTTCCCTGTCCATCGCCAACTCCCTGAGNTTTACTAGATGAATCAATGTAAAGAACGTGATCATCTTTTTGATGACTTGGGCATCTATGCTCAGTTCAGTTCAGTCGCTCAGTTGTGTCTGACTCTTTGACCCCATGGGCTGCAGCATGCCAGGCTTCCCTGTCCATCGCCAACTCCCTGAGCTTACTCAAACTCATGTCCATCAAGTCGGTGATGCCATCCAACCATCTCATCCTCTGTCGTTCCCTTCTCCCTCTCCTTCAATCTTTCCCAGCATCAGGGTCTTTTCCAATGAGTCTGTTCTCATCAGGTGGCCAAAGTATTGGAGTTTCAGCTTCAGCATCAGTTCTGAAACTCCAGTACTTTGGCCATCTGATATGAAGAACTGACTCATTGAAAAAGACCCTGATCCTATGCTCAATGGATCTCATGAAGGCTTCTTATGTGGTCACTGAAGGCTTCTTATGTGGTCACTGAATGAGGGATATTTTATCGCTGAAGATCAGGTAGCCTTTTGGTGCAGTTAGAATGTTTTCAGCCATCAGAATTAGATGGCATGTGGGTATTGGGCAGGAGTTACCCAGCCTGTGTTGGCGGTCCCTTGGCCTTGCGTGGTGGTGACAGGCTGAGTGTAGGGCTGGCTGCAAGGCTCTTGTTAATGTGCCTGCCTTGCCTCTGTGGGAGTCAGGGACGTAAAGCAACTGTGTTCCTAGTGTCAGAGGGGTTCCGCTTATTTAACTATGCCAGTGCTCTTTAAGAGTACGTTTTAGTTCAGAACAGTCTTGACTTAGAACTCCTGGAATCAAATCAAAGCCTCATGGAAAAGCTCTGGAACAGTGGGCAGTTACAGGCCTTTTCTTTCCTGGTTTCCTCAGCTGTAAAATAGGGAGTGGTGGGTTAGTCACTAAACCACCAGGGATCTTCCCCACCCAGGGATTGAACCCGGGCCTCCTGCATTGCAGGCGGATAGCTTATTCTGTAATGAATCTGCCTGCAGTGTAGGAGACCTGGGTTCGATTCCTGGGTCGGGAAGATCCCCTGGAGAAGGAAATGATAATCCACTCCAGTATTCTTGCCTGGAAGATCCCATGGACAGAGGAGCCTGGCAGGCTGCAGTTCACAGAGTTGCAAAGAGTTAGACATGACAGCGACCAAACCACTAAACCATCACCATCTTTACCAACTGAGCCACCAGGGGAGCCCATAAACGGGGAGGTGGGGGTGGTCAACTGAAACCACACATGGGAAGCAGTGAGAGTGGTGCTTGGCACATGACAGACCTTAGCTGTAATTGGCATCCTTGTGTGATGGGTGAGGGAAAAGGAAGTGACAGGTGCCCGCAGACCTAGGAGCAGAAGGATTGAACCAGGCCCCAGGAGACGTGAAAAGTGCACTCCGGTCTCCATCTTTAGCACCAAGACAGAAAGGACTCCGTGTAAGTACTACAGAAATTTGAGAATAATCCCTCAGCTCTCCCTTGGTCAGAGAGTTGGTTCTTTTTTTTTTTTTTTAAGATATTGTGTCAAAATCCTATGAAATTATTCCTGCTTCCCAGATAAAACAAGGGACTTGGAAATTTCATTTTTCCTTTTGGCTGTGCCAGGCGTCTTGGTCGGATCCTAATTCCCCCTCAGCGGTGAGAGCAAGGAGTCCTAACCACTGAGAATTCCTAACTTGAAACTCTTCAGTAATGGCGTCTATGCTAGGGTCACTTGCTGCCCAGTGTTTCGTTTCCAAAGGTTCCTGGAGCTCCCCTCTCCCCTCCACCTTGCCTCTGCTCCCCTCCACCTTGCCTCTGCCCCCCTCCAAGCATTCCCACCTGAGTCAACACCCAGCCTGGGAGCCCACCTGTCTGTGTGACCTTCTCTGCTGGGATATACCCCTTCTCAGACTTCATTTCCCAAAACTCCCACCAGTCTTCGGCTTGTTTGCCAGGGGTCAGTTGTCGTCCAGCTGTTTTAGCATCTAGTCATTTCCCAAGCAAGACTCTTAAGTCCCCTGAGGGCAGGTCTGTTGTGACACCTTATACCCACCTTGTTGTCCAGACCTGGCATGTGGGTACCCTAGCTGACCACGAGGCCCTTGAACTTCCTTGACTTGACTTAGCATTCCAAGGCTAAACTGATGATGACTTAGGAATAAACATCTGTATTAGCTACCAGGATACATTGTAAAACACAAGGGATTTAGTCAATTTTCTTTTACAGTAACTATAAGGGGAGTAAAACCTTTAAAAATTGTGAATCATTATACTGTACACCTGTAGTAAAAGTGAAAATGTTATTCGTGTCCAGCTCTGCAAGCCGATGGTGTGTGTAGCCTATCAGGNATGTAGTCAATTTTCTTTTACAGTAACTATAAGGGGAGTAAAACCTTTAAAAATTGTGAATCATTATACTGTACACCTGTAGTAAAAGTGAAAATGTTATTCGTGTCCAGCTCTGCAAGCCGATGGTGTGTGTAGCCTATCAGGCTGTCCATGGGATTCTCCAGGCAAGAATACTGGAGTGGGTTGTCATTCCCTTCTCCAGGGGATCTTCCCAACCCAGGGATCGAACACAGGTCTCCTGCATTGGCGGGCAGATTTTTTTACCATCTGAGCCACCAGGGACGCCTTGACACCCCACTTATATAATATTGTACAGCAACTGTACTTGAATTTTAAAACAGGAGAAAAAAATCAGTATTATTTGATGAGCAATTAAGGGCAGCTCTCTCAACAGCTTTCTCTTGTAATCCCCAAACTGTAAGTTTGGGTGTACCATTCCCCTCTCTGTGTCTTTTTCTCCCCATCTATGGCAGGTAAGCACTGACCCAGGCCCGGCTCTGTGGTCTGGGTGAGTCTGGCGAGTCAGCACTTCTCCCTGTTGCGGTCTCTGAGCTTCGTTTTTCTCCAGCACGGAGCCTCATCCTGGGCTGTGCATTCCTGCAACGCCCATGTGAGAGTGGCCGCTGCTCTGTAACATTATACCAAAGTAATCATATGCCAAGGGACAGAATCCAGGGTTGCAGTTATTTTGGGACGAGCAGGAGCCTGTGGGAAAACGCTGGAACATGTCTGAGTCACCCAGGCAAATACCTCTCTTCCGTGTTCCAGCGTGTTTTGAACTTTCAGGCAGTGCAAAAAAAAAAAAAAGCCCCGGCGAGGGCACACGCCCTCTGTGTCTTTGAGCCCTTCCTGGGCTGCGCCTGTTTCTAGGCTGTGCCACCACATCCTCTGAGCTCTGAAATGTTTGCAGGCAGAGCAGTGTGAGGCAGGGCTGGATCAAGCCCTTGGAGGCCCTAAATGTTGTGATGCCTCCCACAGTGAAATTTAAGATAAAAACTAAGCCACCAAAGAAGAGCAAGGATGATCCGTATTTGCCAGGTTATATGCTCTTGTTACTTTTTAAAACTCTCTCCATCTGTGTGTGTGTGTGTGTGAGGTTGGGGTGTCCCTAACTTTCCTGATACTCAAACTGCCTGCTGTCCGACACTGCCCACTGGGAACCAGTGGAGATCGGGAGAGTGCGGAGCCGCTTGGCAGTGCAAGGAAGGTCCAGGAGCAGAGGAGAGGGCAGTTGAGGCCAGCATGGTGCCATCTGCTTGTTGTGGAAGGGAGGAGGGGCAGCCACAGGTCATCTGCTGAGGTCCCCACACCCGGGAGCCCAGGACAGCGGTGTGGGGGGAGAGTAGAGTTCCCGAAGCATCTGGAAGGCAGCCTAAAGGAGGTGCGAGGAAGTGGGGAAGGCACTGGAAAAAGGATTCCAGGCAGAAGGGACCTTTTTCTGGAACACTCCTGTCCTTGCCTGCCCTGGCCAGCGCTTGGTCCTGACTGTCCTGGGTGGCCTTGTGGAGCTGTGCTTTCTTCTCAGCCCTGTTGCTGAGGGAGAAGGTCTCCCCTCACCCACAAAGAAATCCCACCACTCTGTCCAATGTTATGTGGCAGCCTGGATGGGAGAGGAGTTTACGGGAGAATGGATACATGTATACATGTGGCTGAGTCCCTTCACTGTGCACCTGAAACGACCATGACGTTGTTAGTCAGCTATACCCTGATATAAAATTAAAAGTTAAAAAAAAAAAAAAGACTAAGAGAAATCCGCCTACCAGCCTCTCCGTTTCTTCCTTTCCATTGCACCTCTCTTCCTCTCCCACATGTCTCCTTCCTTCTCCTGAGCCGACAAAGGACAAAGAAAAAAAACCCATTTTCCCTTCAATCCTCAGTTTACCTTATTATTAAATATCTGGGAAGCGCAGATGAACTCACCGCCTGGTCTCCAGGCTCTGCCCCTCCCACAGTGATCCACTGCCCTGCCTGGTCCTGTGGCCCAGGCTGCAGTCCCAGGGCGGCCCTCCCGGCAGAACTACCCAGGCTCACCTCGGCCCCCGCCCACTCCTACTCTGAGGTCTCCCGAGCTCCCGGCCTCATCCCACTGCTCCCATCACTGCGTGACAGCTCTGCGTCAGCCGGGCTGGGTGACGGCACCCAGTCACTAAGCAGACGCTAGGTGTTGCCGTTCAGGTATTCCGTACACGTGGAGTAGATCACGACCCTCATTCATGTGCATGGGTCTTATACAGTCCGTGGAAGGCCTTAAGACAACTAACAGATTTCTTGGAAAAGAAGACATCTTACCTCAAGACTGCAGGATCAGCTCCCGCTGAGGAGATGGTGTATATGATGAGGGAAGTGTCTTTCCCATCAAAATCGCTTCCCATTCCCCTCCTGCCTGCTCTCCTTTTGGTCACTTCCAGAAAGCAAAGTGAGATAAAAAACCAGAGTACCCGTTTATTATTTCATAACTGCCTACCTGATAAAATCTAAAGCATCAGTATCCTCTCTTTACTAAATAATAGAAATAAATTTAGAAAAAATATATACATAAACACACACACATTTTCTGGAGAAGCCCAACTAGTGATACATTCTGTTTACGTTCTCACTGGATCACTGACTTCTTCTTCCCAAACCCCAGTTACCGCTGGGTGTGTGTTTCTGGTGCCTACTTCCTCCTGAACACCAAACTGCTATGCACAGTTGCCTCCAGGGCACCTGGGAAAGTGAGCATTCACTTCTGCCTTCCAGGAACCCAGAATCCCGATTGCAGGGTGCCTTCAGCCCTGTCAGCGCTCTCACATCACAAGCCTTCCGTGGGGGCACAATCCCAAATGTTCACAGAGGCCACGGGCGGGAGGGGCAGCGGACCCAGGTCCCATAGACGCGGGTAGGATCATCCCTGCTCAGTCCCAGCTCTCGGCTGCCACGGGAGGACGTGGGGCCAGTGTAGTAAGGGCTTCCTAACTTTCAAGAAAGCCAGAAATCTGGTTTGTGTGTGTGTGTGAAATCTCTCAATTTAAAAATATTTTAAAATGTTTAAAAGTACAGGGAAGCCTGGTGTGCTGCAGTCCATGGGGTCACAATCGGATGTGACTGAGTGACTGAACAACAAATGTTAAAAAAAAAAAAATTGGATCCAACAAAACCCATCTGCAGGCCAGATTTGGCCTCCAATTGCCCATGTGCAAGGCTCAAGTCCTACTGTACTGTGAATACCTGATTCTGTCTCAGCCCTCCTTCCTTCCCTCTACGCCTGGGAGTTGAGAGAGCAAAGCCCTGTGGCCTGGATTCTCGGAGCCCTATGCCTGGGGTGGAGTGCGTGACTGGGAGAAATGGCAGCAGGGCTCGGCTCCCTGCTCCCCTCTCCGCATCTTGCTGAAATCCTGTTTTATTCCCCACCACGTCCAGGGCTTTCATCCTATCCCTCAAGACCACCAACAGCGCCAGCAGTGTCTAGTTCAGAGTTGGCCTGCCTTCAAGGTCCCCAGCCCCCGACCACGCTGTTCCAAAGAAGTCAGCAGGCTGCCTCCAGGTCCCCTCGTGCAAACACACTTTCAGGGCCGGCTCTTTTGCTGGCCCACATGCTTCACACATGTTTTAGGGTCATCCACTGGGAAATTGGCTCTGGTGTCAGGTAGGCTGAGCCCCAGTCCCAGCTTCCTCACTCAGTAACTCTGCCTCCTTAAGACACATTCTTGACCTTTATGAGACTGGTGTCTCCCTCAGTTAAAGTGAAAGTTGTCATTGTTGGTCAGTTGCTCAGTTGTGTCCGACTCTCTGCGACCCCATGGACTGCAAGACGCCAGGCTTCCCTGACCTTCACCGTCTCCCGGAGTTTGTTCAAACTCATGTCCATTGAGTCAGCGATAAGTACTTAATTCTATTTTGTAGTGATATGGATGGACCTAGAGTCTGTCATACAAAGTGAAGTAAATCAGAAAGAGAAAACAAATATCATATTAACATATTCATACATATTTATGGAATCTAGAAAAATCGTACTGATGAGCCTATTTTGCAGGGCAGGAATAGAGATAGAAACATAGATAACGGATATGTGGGCACAGCCAAGGAAGGGGCATGCGTGCTAAGTTGCTTCAGTTGTGTCCAACTCTTGCCGATTCTATGCACTGTAGCCCACCAGGTTCCTCTGTCCATGGGATTCTGCAGGCAAGAATACTGGAGTGGGCTGCCATGCCCTTCTCCAAAGGAAGGGGAGAGTGGGACAAACCTAGAGAGCAGCGTTGATATAGACACTATCATGTGTAAGAGAGAGCGAGTGGGAAGCTGCTGTGCAGTGCTGGGGGCTCGGCTTATTGGTTTGTGATGGGGGTGGAGGGACAGGAGGGAAGCTCAAGAGGGAAGGGATATATGTATACATGTATATACTTAGAGCTGATTCACTTTGTTGTACAGTAGAAACCAACACAACATTGTAAAGCGATCATATTCCAATCAAAAATAAATTAAAAAATATAGAGTACCTAACTCTACACAAAGTAACACATTTAATCCTGGGGACAACCACTTGCCCAGTTGGGACATCGTTTCTACCATCCTTCCCTACACATGCCCTGATGACATGGAGAAGAGGGCCAAGAACAGGTCCACAGGTCCTTCTGCTCTGCAACCTCAAGATGGGATCTGGGCAGAGTCCGGGGGAGGAATAATCGCACACGCCTCGGTTTCCTCTCGCCCCGCCATCCCCATCCATCTCTTCAACCCCCCACCCTCAACCACCACCACTCAGGCCTGGATGGCATCTTTTTTATTTATTTATTATTATTTGGCTGTTTCAGTCCTTAGGTGTAGCAAATGGGATCTCCTTTCTTTGGTTGAGGTATCTGAACGCTTAGGTGCAGCATGTGGGATCTCATTTCCCGACCAGGGATCGAACCCAGGCCCCCCGCATTGGGAGTATGGAGTTTTAACCAGTAGGGAAGTCCCCAGATGACGTCTTTTTATAGTGAGTGCCAGGCAAAGAGTTCCCAGTTCCCAGAAACTGGGAACAGAGACCCCTTCCCCTCATAGGACCTCAAGCAACAGGGTTTACTGCAAAGATCTCTGATCCCTGGAACCCGGGAAACACCCAGGTCGGGTCTTGAGGCAATCAGGAGCTGAAGCAAGGCCGGGATCGGGAGAGGCCCAGGGTCTGCCACTGGGCTAGGCTGCCGGCTCTTTCTTAAATTGCCCTGCTGTTCTCTCCCCAGCAACGACTAGGACGTAAGAACCAGGGCACATGATGCCATCAGGGAAGCACTCAGGCTGGCAACCACTGGCCATTCCAACCTCTGTGAGATGGAACCTTTGGAAAGAACGACCTTGGCAAGGAGACCAGGAAACAGCATGGTTCCTGGGAGCTGGAATCTGCTGTTGGTAAACACAGGAATATACAAATGGGGGCTGGGCTGTAAGAGCACGCCCACCCTTAATGCCCCTGACAGTTGGTACCTAACCATGGCAGTCACCATTCAGGGCCCTTCAACTTCGTGTGTATGGAAGGGGACAGTCCAATTCCAAAACTGAGACACAAAAAGATGCCCCTTTATACGTTTCTAAACAAAATGTAAGCAGTCAATCCCAGGTGGTGGTGTGTTGAGCCAGACAGAGCATGCACGAGGGCCAGCTTGCGACCTGGAGTCTTCAAGGCATCTGTGCCCAAAACCCACCTGCTTTCCTAGCAGCCTCCCACAGATACTGGAGAAATGTGACAGAACAGACAAGTTTCCAGCAAAAAAGCCTCGGTCAGGAATCAGCCACCTGGAAATTCACAACGGACAAGCTCTAGGAATACCTATCATGAGGCTTTTCATGACCTATAGATTCTCGGAACTGCTTAGCTTCAAATGACCAAGCCAGTGTGGTAATAATGTGAACATCGGTGTGCATGCATGCGTGTGTGCGTGCATGCGTGCATGCTCAGTCGAGTTCAACTCTTCTGTGACCTTATGGGCTGTAGCCAGCCAGGCTCCTCTGTCCATGGGATTTTCCCAGCAAGAATACTGGAGTGGGTTGCCATTTCCTCCTCCAAGGGATCTTCCCGGCCCAGGGATGGAACCTGAGTCTCAGAGGATTCTTTACCACTTGAGTTATCAGGGAAGACCATGGACATGATCATTAGTTCTCACATGAGAAGGCTACTCTGGAGGACAAGGATGTACCTCTGCTGGCTCACAGCTGGATGAGACAGAGCACTGGAAAGTTGTGGAGGAGTCTTTAGAGATGGTGGCAACCACACTGGGAGCAGAAAGGCTTAATCACGCACCTCCTCCTTTCACTCCTCCCTAGAGATACAGCTTCTACACACTCACCGCTTCGGTTTACACAGGCTGCTCATGGCCAATTGATCTTTCTTTGTATCTGAGCCTTTTTGCTTCCCCTGCCACTGTTCACTGTTTCATTACCTACATAAGCTTTTTGGTTTTGTTTTATTGGGGAGCCCTGCTGGGTCTTCATTGCTGCGTGTGGGCTTTCTCTCATCCCAGCAAGCAGGGGGCTACTCTCCATTATGGTGAGTGTGGTGCACGGGCTTCTCATTGCAGTGACTTCTCTTGTGGTAGAGCACAGGCTCTGAGCATACAGGTTTCAGAAGGTGCAGCACATGGGCTCTGCGGAATGTAGAGTCTTCCAGAACCAAGAATTGAACCCGTGTCCCCTGCATTGGCAGGTGGATACTGTACCACCAGAGAAGTCCAAGTTTTTTTTTTAATATTTACTTTTTTTTTTAAACTGGGATGGGTCTTAGTTGTGGCATGTGTGATCTAGTTCCCCAACCAGGGATCAAACCCAGGCCCCTTGCATCGGGAGTCCTAGCCACTGGACCACCAAGGAAGTCCCCCATGTTGCTGTTTTTTTTGTTTTTTGTTTTTTTTAACTTCAGCCTTCAGTTCAGTTCAGTTCAGTCCAGTCACTCAGTCATGTCTGACTGTTTGTGACCCCATGAATCGCAGCACTCCAGGCCTCCCTGTCCATCACCAACTCCTGGAGTTCACTCAAACTCATGTCCATCAAGTCGGTGATGCCATCCAGCCATCTCATCCTCTGTCATCCCCTTCTCCTCCTGCCCCCAATCCCTCCCAACATCAGAGTCTTTTCCAATGAGTCAGCTCTTTGCATGAGGTGGCCAAAGTATTGGAGTTTCAGCTTTAGTATCAGTCCTTCCAATGAACACCCAGGACTGATCTCCTTCAGAATGGACTGGTTGGATCTCCTTGCAGTCCAAGGGACTCTCAAGAGTCTTCGCCAACACCACAGTTCAAAAGCATCAATTCTTCGGTGCTCAGCTTTCTTCACAGTGCAAATCTCACATCCATACATGACCACTGGAAAAATCATAGCCTTGACTAGACGGACCTTAGTCAGCAAAGTAATGTCTCTGCTTTTGAATATGCTGTGTAGGTTGGTCATAACTTTCCTACCAAGGAGTAAGCATCTTTTAATTTCATGGCTGCAGTCACCATCTGCAGTGATTTTGGAGCCCAAAAAAGTAAAGTCTGACACTGTTTCCCCATCTATTT
>SJYV01017715.1:30832-47780 GCA_006410875.1 Neotragus pygmaeus | reverse complement strand
GGATGGAGGAGAAAAAAGGGTGGGGGAGGGAAGGGGTCCCAAGAATAACTTTATTAATTAGTACAAAATGTATGGCTGAGATGGTTTATTTTATTATACATGTGATTTTATTTGTGGTACATTGGAATGCAAACCTTGAAATAGTTCTTTAAAGTAGGGCTTTACCAAAAGCCATTTGAAAGTTACAAATCTCCAGGGGAGTTAATTTACAAGCACAGGCTAAAGCTGGCCTGGGTGGATGGACTGTGACTATTGCATTAGGCCCCAGATTCCTGAGATCTTGGCTCTTCACCCCAGAATCCTCAGTAACTCACCGTGTGTATTAGGGACTGGCTTCCCTTGGGCTCTTGAAATTCTGCTTCAGTTCCATGACTGCTAATACAAGACTCAACACCACAAATAATCAAAATCTGAGGTCAAGGATTTCACCCCATTGAGCGATAGGGGGCGACTCATGACTATGCCTTTTGTTTTCACCCCCGCTGGAAGAAAACATTTCCTGCTTTCACAGGAAGTCATTCCTGAGATTGTGGGCTCCATTTCAGAATGAATTCCTTCTTTCATTATTTTTTATTTCTTATAACACGATCGATGCAGTAACAAAGACCAAAGCCTTATTTGAAGACCAAGTTAAAAAAAACAAAACACAAGTACAGGACGTGTTGCTGATCTAAGATGAGGACACAGCTCCAGGATGGGAGGGCTTCCCTGGTGGCTCATCCGGTAAAGAATCTGCCTGCAGTGCGGGAGGCCTAGGTTTGATCCCTGGGTTGGGAAGATCCCTGGAGAAGGGAACAGCTACCCACTCCAGTATTCTGACCTGGACAATTCCATGGACTGTATAGCTTATTAGTTCACGAAGTGTTGTACACGACTGAGTGACTTTCATTTTCAGGCAGTCATTCATGCTTTCATTCCATGAATCAATGAGATACCCCCATTTTCTAAAATTGGAAAGATTTATGAATCAGAAAAAAATATACTGTCTGATTATAATTCTATTCCAATAATGAGAACTAACCACTCCCATTTGAGATGATATATAGTATGTTATGGCCCATTCGTATCTTGGTTGATTTTCTAGCAATGTAAGCCTGATTTTGAGGGGAAAGGCAAGTGTTCTTAGCACTTCTGTTTTTGTCTTTTAGCTGCTAAGTCGTGTCCACCTCTTTATCGATCCCACAGACTATAGCCCTCCAGGCNGCCCATTCGTATCTTGGTTGATTTTCTAGCAATGTAAGCCTGATTTTGAGGGGAAAGGCAAGTGTTCTTAGCACTTCTGTTTTTGTCTTTTAGCTGCTAAGTCGTGTCCACCTCTTTATCGATCCCACAGACTATAGCCCTCCAGGCTCCATGGGATTTTCCAGGCAAGAATACTGGAGTGGGTTGCCATTTCCTTAGGCCAGGTTTGTTCTTTCACAAAGGGCAGGGTCAAAATAAAATGTCTTTGTATGAGATGGGGCTATTTTATCCTTGTATGGGAATGGGAAAATTAATGAGTCACATTTATTTCTTAGATAACTAGTAAGAAACCCCATCACCCCACGGCTCTCTCCCATAGCTCTTGCTGGTGGCAGCAATTATGGGAAATCGTAGCATCCATGATTATTCCTTCCACAAGGACTAGAGCTGTCCCTCTCCAGGCAAATGGACAAGGTTATGAGCAGAGAAGAATGTCAGCATCATGGCAAGGCCTAAAACCTGCATTTGAAGAACTGGAGAAAAATGAGAAGCAACATCTTCTCCCTGGGGAAAGTGGTGATTCCATAATGTCAGACGAGTTCTATTAAGAACAGTGAGAAAAGCTGAAGAAAATATCGAAGACAAGTGTGTGAAGGTGAATTACCAAGGTGGTGAGGGTTTGAGGGCCAAGATTCCAGAAAAAAAAAGTTAGCGGAGAATTTACTTTTGAGATACTTGCCCATTCTTAAGAGGTAGAGACATTTCCAGCCTCTTACGCTAAAGGGACAAAAATTGGAGTTCAGAGCCCCCAAGGATGAGGAGCCTACGTAATCACCTTGGGCATTCAGCTGGGAGTTCCAATGTGCTACACCAAGGACTGGGGTGAAACAGAGAAACTCTCCCAAAGATTGAAACCCAGCTTCCCATCAGCTCAGTTTTTGATTGGGTTAAGGCAAGGTTTCTCAGCCTCAGTGTTATTATCATTTGGGGGCAGCTAATGGGCTTCCCCCATCCCACTCCAGTACTCTTGCCTGGAAACTCCCATGGATGGAGGAGCCTGGTAGGCTCCAGTCCATGGNAATTAGGTCTAACTGGTCTATTGTATCATTTAAAGTTTGCATTTCTTTGTTAATTTTTTGTTTAGTTGATCTGTCCCTAGGTGTGAATGGGGTATTAAAGTCTCACACTATTATTGTGTTATTGTTAATTTCCCCTTTCATACTTGTTAGCATTTGTCTTACATATTGCTCGATGGATTTTTTAAATGAACCTCCATACTGTTCTCCCTGCAGGATGTTCATATGTGGATTGCGACCAACAGTGCAGGAGGGTTCTCCTTGTCTCCATACCCTCTCCAGCATTTATTCTTTCTTAAATAATTTTATTTATTCCTTTGTCTTCGGTTGCACTGGGGCTTGGTTGCTAAGTGCAGACTTTCTCTATCTGCAGCGAGCAGAGGCTGCTCTCTAGTTTCACTGTGCAGGCTTCTCATTGCAGTGGCTTCTGATCGCAGAACGCAGGCTTTCGAGTGCCAGGCTTCAGTGGTTCCGGCATGAGGGCTCAGTAGTGGTGGTTCAAGGGCTTGGTTGTCCCACAGATGTGGAATCTTCCCAGACCAGGGACTGAAATTGTGACTCTTGCATTTGCAGACAGATTCTTAACCACTGCACCACTAGGGAAGTCCTGGCATTTATTCTTAAAGATGTTTTGAGATGACCATTCTGACCAATGTGAGCGATTGCCTCATTGGACTCATTTGATTTGCGTCTTTCTAATTCTTAGTGATGCTGAGCATCTTTTAATGTGCCTAAGTGCAATCTGCAGGCCTTCCTCAGACAAATATCCATTTCAATCTTTGGTTCATTTTGTTCTTGGGTTGTATTTATTTTTGCTTTTGAGTTGCATGAGCTGTCTGTATGTCTTAGAGATGAATCCCTTGTGGGTATCTTCCTTTGCAAATCTTTCTTCCTATTCTGAAGAGTGTGTCTCTCGTTTAGGGTTTGTTTTGGAATGCAAATGGTTTGGTGGTTAAAGAGGTCCCATTTTCTGATTTGTGGTTTATTTTTCATTATTCTAGGAGGTAGATCCTCAACAAACTTGCTACATTTTATGTCAAATTGTGTCCTGTTTATATTTTTCTCAAGATTTTCATAATATCCATCATTACATTTCAATATTTATACTCTTTGAAGTTTATTTTGTGCACGGTGTTAGGAAGTTTTCTAGTTTCATTTTCATGATTGAAGGAACCTTCCCAGTGTCCTCCAAGGTGGCTGTTAGCAACGTTCCTCCCAAACATCCCTGGAGGATGGTTCCCTTGTCTGCACACCCTCTCGAACACTTACTATTTGTAGTTGTTGAGTCGCTCAGTCATGTCTGACTCTCTGCAACCCCATGGACTGCAGCACGCCAGGCTCCCCTGTCCTTCACCATCTCCCAGAGCTAGCTCAAACTTATGNTGTCTGCACACCCTCTCGAACACTTACTATTTGTAGTTGTTGAGTCGCTCAGTCATGTCTGACTCTCTGCAACCCCATGGACTGCAGCACGCCAGGCTCCCCTGTCCTTCACCATCTCCCAGAGCTAGCTCAAACTTATGTCCATTGAGTTGGTGATGCCATCCAACCATCTCATCTTCTGTTGTCCCCTTCTCCTCCCGCCTTCAATCTTTCCCGGCATTAGGGTCTTTTCAAATGAGTCAGTTCCTCACATCAGGTGGGCAAAGTATTGGAGTTTCAGCTTCAACATCAGTCCTTCCAATGAATATTCAGGACTGATTTCCTTTAGGATGGACTGGTTGGATGTCCTTGCAGTCCAAAGGGACTCTCAAGAGTCTTCTCCAACATCACAGTTCAAAAGCATCAATTCTTCAGTGCTCAGCTTTCTTTATAGTCCAAATCTCACATCCATACATGACTACTGGAAAAGAGCAGGCCCACAGGCCTTGTGAATTGAAAGGTGTCCCTCAGCCCAGGTGATTGAGCTGTAGTTACAGGAAATGTCCACACAGAGGCAGCACTTCTTCATTCTCAACTCTGGGCCTCCTGACTGAGCCTTAGGAGAGTCAGCTTCCTGGGCTGGCAGTTCGAGTGGAATGGGCCTGAGGAACACTCCAGGGCTTGTGTGTTACTACTTCTTCTCCCTAAAGTTTCTTTCCTCCTCTCCAGACTCATCCCAGCCTGGGCCACAACCCCTGCTGAGGTGCCTGGGAGGCTGCACTCTCAGGACGGAGACTTGAATTGGGGACCCCATCACCAGGACCCCTGGCAACTAGGTGAGCTTTCCAAGGTCCTTGAAGGCAGAGGGTGTGCCCCCATCCTTTGGGTGCACGAGGGAGTGTGGTCCCAGATCGAGCAAACCAGACAGTGCAGGTGTACTTGGGCTCTAAATTAAGAGCCCCCCTCCAGTGCCACGCCCCGACCCCAGTCATGGGAACCAAGCCCGCTCAGGTTCCAGGGAAGGGGTAGCAGCCCAAGTCAGGGAGGCTGGAAGGAATGAAATCGGTATTGCTGTTATTTCTTTTCGTTTTCTTGAATCTCATGCCAGGGCTATGTTTGAGTAGAGGTGATCTGTAGTTTGAGCTGGTCTTCAGTGTACAGATGCTTGATTCGGTTGTGACATCATATACATGCAGCACAGATATTCTTTTTTGGATTCTTATTCCATAGAGGTGATTGTAGAAGGTAGAGAAAAATTCCCTGTGCTGAACATCAGATCCTTGTGCAGTATCTATGTCAAAGGAAGGAAAGAGGAAATCCTTGTGGACTATTATAGACAGACTTCTGTGTGAGGGCTTTCCGTGTATTTGTTGGTTCCAGTCTCCTAATTCATCCTGACCCAGTACTGTTTGTTTTCTTTAAATTCCTTGCTTGGGTTAATTGAACTGGCGATGGACAGGGAGGCCTGGCTTGCTGCAGTCTATGGGATTGCAAAGAGTTGGACACAACTGAGCGACTGACCTGAACCCGGTTAATTCTCCTCAGAGGAGCCTTTTGTGTTGTAAATTAGTTCTCTTTTTATCTATTTTTTTATTCTGCCTCAAAGGTTCATCATCTGCAGTTCTGTTCATCTGGCTGATTTCACTTAGGGTATGAACCTCCAAGGTCCACCCTTCTGGGGACCAGTGGCATAATTTCATCATTTCAGTGGTGCTTTTTTGTGGCTGAGTAATAGTCCCTGTTGTGTGTGTGTGTGTACACACACACACGTACATATACACCACATCTTGTGTAAGCTCTCAGCTCTCGGTGGCAATTCTGTGGTTCTGTGTCTTGGTTACTGTAAGTAGTGGTACAGTGAATGTTGGGGTGCATTTGTCTTTTCAAAGACTGGTTTCCTTGGGCTAAAGGACCAGGTGTGGGAATGTCAGATCCTAGCTCTGGTCTCTTGAGAGTTGTCTTTTTTTTTTTTTTTTCCCCTAGCATTCAGAGTGTCCTTTCCAGTGACTCTTGCCAATGTCCATTTCCACCGACTGTGTAGGGGGGTTCCCACCCCTCCCAGCTCTCTCCTACATTTATTGCTAGTAGACATTTGGTAATGGCCATTCTGAGTAGTATGGTTTGACCTTGGTTGTCATTTTTCTATTTTCCTGTACTAATTAAGGATGCTGAGCATCTCGTCCCATGGCCATTTGGTGTTATTTTATTGTTTTTTCTTTTTCATTAAAGGGTATGAGGACAATTTACCTGTTGCAGATGGCTTCTTGAAAGCTGGCAGTGTTTGGCATTTGTGTTTGAAATACCAGCCCCGGGGTGTTTCCTCGGGGCAGTTGTCATTAAGAGCCCCCAGGACTTGTGAGTTGGAGGTGTAAGTCAGCACTGGTAGTCAAGTTGTAGTTCCAGGAAATGTGCACAGGGTGGCAATCCTTCTTCAGGCCCAACTCTCGTTCCTGGGGCCGCGAGGTCCTTGGGGGAGATTGGATTGCCAGGCTGTGAATTCGAGTGGAATGTGCCTGAGGAAACACTCAACGGTTTGTGTCTCACTACTTCTTCCCCCTATGGGTTTCCCTGGTGGCTCAGAGGTTAAAGCATCTGCCTCCAATGCGAGAGACCCGGGTTCGATCCCTGGGTCGGGAAGATGCCCTGGAGAAGGAAATGGTAACCCACTCCAGTATTCTTGCCTGGAGAATCCCATGGATGGAGAAGCCTGGTAGGCTACAGTCCACGGGGTCGCAAAGAGTCGGACACGACTGAGCGACTTCACTTCACTTTACTTCTTCCCCATAAAGCTTCACCACCACCCACTCCGGGCTGCTCCCAACCTGAACCACAAGCCGGGCTGCTCCCAACCTGAACCACAAGCCGTGCTGAGCGGGCCTAGAAGGCTGCACTCTCAGGAAGGAGGCTTGAAATGGGAACCCTAGCACCAAGTGACCTAGAGGCTAGCTGAATTTTACCAAGGGCTGGAGGTCAGAGGGCTGGGTACACTGGGGCCTTTGTTCCCAGCCAAGCAAGCCAGACAAGACAGGTTGAAGAGGAGGCTCACTTACGGGCACCTGTTCCACTTTGTCTACCCCATCCCATGCAGCCATGGGACCTGAGCCTGCTCGGGCTCCAGAGATGGGTTAGCAGCCCAAGTCAGGGAGACTGGAGGGAACACAACAGGCATTCCTTTTCTTGAATCTCCAATTTTGTGCTTGTCAGTATCCAGTTGCCTGATTCCATTCTGACATGTCCGAATAGCAGCTCTCTTCTTTTGGGGGCTTCTTTGCCATAGAGGTTATTGCAGAAGGCTGAACCATGTTCACCATGAACATGCTGAAACTCATGTCCTGGGACACAACCCCGCTGAGCTGTCTAGGGGCTGCCCTCTCGGGATGGAGACTTGAACTGCGGATCCCATCAGCAGGATCCCTGGCAACTAGGTGTGTTTTCTGAAGTCCTCAAAGTCAAAGGGTGTGCCCCCATCCTTTGGTTGCACGAGGGAGTGTGGTCACAGACCAAGCCAGGCAGACAGTGCAGGGGTACCAGGGCTCTAAACTAGGGGCCCCCTTCCCAGCCTCACGACCACACCCCTGGTGGGGCCTCCCTGGTAGCTCAGATGTTAATGCATCTGTCTGTAATGTAGGATACCAGGGTTCAATATGTTGGTTGGGAAGAACCCCTGGAGAAGGGAATGGCTACTCAATCCATTATTCACACCGAGAGAATTCCATGGAGAGAGGAGCCTGGCAGACTGCAGTCCTCAGAGTTGCGAAGAGTCTAACACCCACTGAGACTAACACTTTTACTTTCAGATTTCTAGTATCATGACCAAACACAGTTTAGCCATGGGAACAAAGCCTCCTCAGGCCCCAGGGATGGGAGCCCTGGAGGGATAGCAGCCCAAGTCAGGGAGGCCACAGGAATGAAATAGATATTTCTTGTATTTCTTTTTATTTTCTTTAATCTCATTTAGATGCTAGGCTAGATATAGTTGATTTGCAGTTTTATACTTTTCATCAGTATACAGCTGCTTGAATCAGTTAGGACATATACACACAGGATATCTTTTCTTTTTGGAATCTTTTTCCATAGAGCTTATTGCAGAAGGGCAAGAAAAGTTTCCTGTGCTGAACATCAGAATCTTCTGCAATATCTATCAGAGATACAGATTTTATGTGAATGTGGAAGGAAGGAGGAAATGAGGTTATTCTTGTGGATTATCCATACATATATAGATCTTGGTGTATATGTTGGAGTAATGGATTTGTTTGTATATGTGAGTCCCAACCTTCTGCATATCATACTGGCCTTTTGTTTTTTTAAAAATATATAATTCTCTGATTTCNGGACATGAGTCTGAGTGAACTCTGGGAGTTGGTGATGGACAGGGAGGCCTGGCATGCTGCAATTCATGGTATCGCAAAGAGACTGAGCAACTGAACTGAACTGAACTGATGAGGACCCTATTCCTGGCTTCTTGCTGTGTCCTCACATGGTGGTGAGAGAGCTCTGATCGCCCCTCCTCTTTTTATAAGGACGCTAATTTCATCATGGGGACCCCCACCCTCATGACCTCACTTAAAGGGCCTACCTCCAAATAACATCACACTGGGAGTTAGGGCTTCAGCAAATAAATTTGGTGGGAAGGAGGGGAGGGACAGAAGAGTACAAACATTCAGTCCGTAACAGAGAACATATTTTTTTTATTAGCAGCATCATTGCCTCAGACTCTTAATATTTAGCATCTTAAGTTTGATTGGTTTTCCTGAGTAGTTTGAATTTCCTGGACAGGTAGACGTGTCTAAATCTTGTTACATCCTCCTCTATTTAAAATCCTTGGGCAGTGCTCCCCTTTCCCTCAGGTTAAAGGCCACAGGAATGATCTTGTTATTGTTCTCTGGCCACTGCAATTGGTCAAGGGATGATTATGTGACCAAGCTGTGCCAATCAGAGCCCTTTATTGGCTTTTTCTTCTGGAGCTGCTGAGACTCTCTTGTGCTGTTTACTGACCCTAGATGAGGCACAGAGGAATTCTTGTGAAAGTTCTCCTGTTTCCATGAAGGGACTTCTGCACATGTTTCTTAATCCTGGCTGCACAACCAGAGAGATTTTTAAAAATACACTAGCCCATGAAAGAAGCCAGATACTAAAGACCACATATTATGTGATTCCATTTTATGAAATGTCCAGCAAATCCATAGTGAAAGAAAGTAACTTAGTGGTTACCAGGGGTTAGAGATGAGGAGAAGTGAATGGTGACTGTGAATGTATCTGAGGGTTTTTTTTTGGGGGGGGGGTGATGAAAATGTTCTGAAATTAGACAGCAATCATTAATGTATGACTTTGTGAATATATTGCTGCTGCTGCTAAGTCGCTTCAGTCGTGTCTGACTCTGTGCGACCCCAGAGATGGCAGCCCTCCAGGCTCCCCCATCCCTGAGAANGAAAATGTTCTGAAATTAGACAGCAATCATTAATGTATGACTTTGTGAATATATTGCTGCTGCTGCTAAGTCGCTTCAGTCGTGTCTGACTCTGTGCGACCCCAGAGATGGCAGCCCTCCAGGCTCCCCCATCCCTGAGAATCTCCAGGCAAGAACACTGGAGTGGGTCGCCATTTCCTTCTCCAACGCATGAAAGTGAAAAGTGAAAGTGAAGTCGCTCAGTATCACTTTTGTGGGTTTTTTGTTTGTTTGTTTGTTTTGTTTTTGGCTGCACCTTGCAGCTTGTGGCTTCTAGTTCTCTGACCATTGGGTTGGGTTCAGGTGCTTGGCAGTGAAAGTTCAGAGTATCAACCACTGGACCACCCAGAGAATTCCCTGACTTGTATACTTTTAAAAGTGCATCATATAGTAAATGAACTATTTCTCGACAAAACAATTTATAAGCCTAGACTCCCCCCAGGCGTGGATACTTTTGGAAAGCTCCCCAGATTATTCTAATAGCAGAAAGGCTCGAGATCCACTGTTAGAGTAACACACCTACTCCCTCCTTTCCCTACTCTCTTGCCTCCAGGAGAAGTAGAGTAACTAGAGAGGGAGCTTTGAGTCTGTTTGCTTGACTCCCATCTCTGTACCTCTGTACTTCCCTTTCTTTCTCTTCCCTGTCTCAGATCAGTTCTGCAGGAAAGACCTGAAGATGCTCAGTTATGACTGTAGATCTCAGCCTCTCTTATGGACTGAATTGTATTCCTCCCCGTTCACATGCATTCACTTGGTATGAATTTCTTTGGGCATAGAGCCTTTAAGGGCTTCCCTGGTGGCTCAGTTGGTAAAGAATCTCCCTGAAATGCTGGAGACTTGGGTTTCATCCCTNCCTCTCTTATGGACTGAATTGTATTCCTCCCCGTTCACATGCATTCACTTGGTATGAATTTCTTTGGGCATAGAGCCTTTAAGGGCTTCCCTGGTGGCTCAGTTGGTAAAGAATCTCCCTGAAATGCTGGATACTTGGGTTTCATCCCTGGAAGATCCCCTGGAGAAGGAAAAGGCTACCCACTCCAGTATTCTGGCCTGGAGAATTCCATGGACTGTATAATCCATGGGGTTGCAAAGAGTCAGACACAACTGAGCAACTTTCACATTCACTGGTGACTCAGCGGTAAGAAAAAAAATCCACTTAAAGGAAGGTGGTTTTGATCCCTGGGCTGGAAAATCCCCTGAAGAAGGAAATGGCAATCCACTTTAGTATTCTTGCCCAGGAAATTTCATAGACAAAGGAACCTAGTGGGCTACAGTCCATGGGGTCCCAAAGAGTCAGACATGACTGAACATGCACACATGCCCTTTAAAGTGGTAACCTTGGTAGCTCAGTTAATAAAGAATCTGCCTGTAATGCAGGATATCCTGGTTTGATTCCTGGGTTGGGAAGATCCCCTGGAGAAGGGATAGGTTACCCACTCCAGTATTCTTGGGTTCCCTCGTGGCTCAGGTGGTAAAGAATCTGCCCAGAATGCGGGAGACCTGGGTTGGATCCCGGGGTTCAGAAGATCCCCTGGAAGAGGGCATGGCAGCCCACTCCAATGGAGATTCTTGCCTGGAGAATCCCCATAGACAGAGGTGCCTGGTGGTCTACAGTCCATGGGGTTGCAAAGAGTTGGACTGAGTGAGTGAGAACACAGCTCAAGGTTAAATGAAGTCATCAGGGTGGGGACTTGTCCTCATCTAAAGAGGAAGACACACAAGGGATGAGTTCACACAGAGAAAAGACCATATGAAGAAAGAGAGAGGGTGCCATCTGTAAGCCAAAGAGTGGGGGGCCTCAGGAAAAATCAAATGTGCCAACACCAGCCTACAGCTCTCTGTTACTGCAGCCTTAGCAGACTAATACAGTCTCCAATCCAGTTGTTTTGGTAATAGTGCAGGAGGTAGGCAGTCATATCTGTACATAATGATAATTTTGTCTTATCTCTTCTAATTTTTATGCCTCCAACTTTTAAAAATTGTGTTATTGCAGTGTCTAAAACTTCCAGGAAAAATGCTAAATAATATGAGGAATAACAGACTTCCTTGTTCTGTTCCTTGACTTAATGAGACTGCCTCTAGTGTTTTATGGATAAATATGACGTTTGCTTTTCATTTCTGATTTCTAAGTCAGGTTGCTATAACAAAGTACCACAGACTGGGTAGCTTATAATCAACGAATATTTATTTCTCACAATCCTGGAGGCTGAAAGTCAGGGTGCCAGCAGGTTGGGATGATGGCTCTCTTCTGGGTCACAGAGTTCTTATTGTATCATTATGTGGCTGAAGGTGTTAGAGATCTCTCTGGACCCTCTCTTAAAAGGGCACTAATCCCATTCATGAGGACTCCATCCTCATGACTCAACCACCTTCCAAAGACCTCACCTACTAATATCATCACATTTGGAGGTTAAGATTTCAACATAAGAATTTGGGGAGGTCATAAACATTCAGACTGTACCAGACACTTTTCTTCCAACAAATCCATCTTGACAAACCACCTTCTTCCTGCCCACCTGTCTAGACACTTCCAAGGTTTCCTCTGCACACTCACCAGGCTATAAACAAATGAACTATGGGGTATTTTTTGGACTTGCCATGCCCTTTCACAGCATCTTACCTTTGTACATCCTCTTCTTCATTCCAGGAACACCCTTAACAGTATTCAAACATCTGGCAGATAAAGAAGAACCAGATAAAATTTTATTTCCTCTTCAGACCCAGAACATAAGGAAAAGGGGCTTCCCAGGTGGCACTAGTGGTAAAGAACCCACCCATCAAGGCAGGAGGCTCAAGAGATGTGGGTTCAATCCCTTGGAAAGATTCCCTGGAAATCCCAAGGAAATGGCAACCCACTCCAGCATTCTTTCTTGGAAAATCCCATGGACAGAGGAGCCTGGTGGGCCACAGTCCACAGGATGGAATAGAGCTGGCACAACTGAAGTAACTTAGCCCAAGAAAGCACATAGGGAAAAAGATTCTCGCTTCTCTTCCCATTTGGGATAATATCAGAGGAAACATTCTCGTAACCCTTGCTCTCTCCCAGGGTAGAGGTGGACAGGCTGATGGCACCGCTCTCATCAGTGAGTGGGGTGACTGGTCTTTAAGGCGGGGCCCAGGCACCACCCTTCTTTCACTTCCTGAGTTCACACATGGTGCCGGCCACATGTGTATGTTTAGCACTTCTTGACAGGGCCACCCTCCTTGGGGAGGGGGAAGCAAGGATCTGTCTTTGTCTCTTTGCTAACATCTCCCTGAGACTGGATGGGTAGATCCAGTGACCCTTGCCCTGGGGTCCTGCTCTGTTCACTCAGAGGAGGGATAGGAGGACTATGTCTCCCTTGGGCCTAGGTCTAAGCATGTTCAAGTTCAGCTTTTACTGGAACTTTGCATGAAGGCTGGTTTTCTATTTCCTGTTTGGCTGGAGATCCTCAAACATATCCTTTTCAGTTGATGTTCAGTCTGGTGTGCGGGGAAGGTGAGAGACTCTCACCCAGTGCTCTCATCAAATGCTTGCTGGGTAAATGAGGGAATTGACGGATGTACTCCAGGCTCTCCCTGCTCTAGTCATAGCTACTATTTACTGAGTAACTTCCACGATCTCACTGCATCCCCTCAACAAGTCTATTGGCTTCCCAGGTGGCTCAGTGGTAAAGAATCTGCCTGACAGTACAGAAGACTCAGGAGATGCAGGTTCAATCCCTGGGTGGGGAAGATCCCTTGGAGGAGGAAATGGCAACCCACTCCAGTGTTTTTGCTTGGGAAATCCCTGGCAGACTGCAGTCCATGGGGTCACAAAGGGTTGGATGCAACTGAGCACGAGCATGCAACAACTCTATCAAATGGGTATCATTATTTCTATTTTGTAAAAGAGGAGATCCTCTCTACCACTATCATATTAACTCTCCTAGAGAAATTATTATTATTATTATTATTTTAGAAGCAGCCTCCAATGTGGAGAGAAGGGAACCCTTCCACACTCTTGGTGGGAATGTAAATTGGTACAGCCACTATGGAGAACAGTAGGAATGTTCCTTAAAAAGTTAAAAAATAGAGCTACTGTATGACCCTGCAATCCCACTTCTGGGTGTATATCTGGAGAAAAACATGATCCAAAATGATACATGCACCCCAATGTTCATTGTAGTACTGTTTACAATAGCCGAGACATGAAAGCAACCTAAGTGACCTAAATGTCCATTGACATAGGAACGGACAAAGAAGATGTATGTGTGTGTATATACAGACACAGACACAGACACACACACACACACACACACACATATGTGGGATGGAATATTACTCTGCCATTAAAAAGAATGAAATAATGCCATTTGGATTATTTGATGGATGGGACCTAGAGATTTTCATAGTGAGTGAAGTAAGTCACATGAGGAGAAATATCAAATGACATCTATTATATGTGGAAACTAAAAAGAAATTACTCTAATGAACTTACCTACAAAATAGTAAAGATACAGACTTAGAGAATGAACTTATGATTGCCAGGAGAAGGGATAGTTTGGGAGTTGGGGATGGACAGGTACATACTGCTATATTAAAAATGCTAACCAACAAGGACCTACTGTATAGCACATGCAACTCTTCTCAATGTTGTGTGGCAGCTTGGATGGGAGGGGAGTTTGGGTGAGTAGGATGACTGGTGTATACATATAGCTGAATTCTTTTGTTGACAACCTGAAACTATCACAACATTGTTAATTGGCTATATATACCTCAATACAAAAGAAAAGTAGTACATCAAGGCTGTATATCGTCACCCTACTCATTTAATTTATATGCAGAGTACATCATGAGAAATGCTGGGCTGGAGGACGCACAAGCTGGAATCAAGAATGCTGGGAGAAATATCAATAACTCAGATATGTAGATGACACGCCCTTATGGCAGAAAGTAAAGAAGAACTAAAGAGCCTCTTGACGAAAATGAAAGAGGAGAGTGAAAAATTTGGCTTAAAGCTCAACATTCAGAAAACTAAGATCATGGCATCTGGTCCCATCACTTCATGGCAAATAGATGGGGAAACAGTGGCTGACTTTATTTTTCTGGGCTCCAAAATCACTGCAGATGGTGATTGCAGCCATGAAATTAAAAGATGCTTGCTCCTTGGAAGGAAAGTTATGNCCTGTGATAAACCATAGTAGAAAATAATACATGAGTCACTTTGGTGTATAGCAGAAATTAACACAGCACTGGAAATAAACTCTCCTTCAATAAAATTTTTAAAAATTAAAAAACTGGGACTCTATTGTTGTTATTTAATGGCTAAGTCATATTTGATTCTTGCAACCTCATGAACTGTAGCTTGCCAGGCTCCTCTGTCCATGGGACTTTCCAGCCAAGAAAAATGGATTGATTTGTCATTTTCTTCTCCACAGGATCTTCCCAACCCAAGGCTCAAACCTGGGTCTCCTGCATTGGCAGGCAGATTCTTTATCCCTGAGCCACCAGAGAAGTCCAGACTCTATTACTAGCTGGTAATATTGCTTTGGCCAAAAAGTTCTTTTGGATTCCCGAACAAGCTTTCTGGCCAACACAGTATTTTTGTGTTGCTTTTCAAAATCGGAATTACAGGTAATTGGTGTTAAAAGAACACTGAGCCCAGAGTTAAGGTCATTTTCCAGTTTAACTTTCTGTAGGCACATACACATTTGCCTAGCATTTATTAGATGAAGAGTGTTGAGCACTTATGATACATCAAGAACTGTGAGAACTGTGGTGACACCAGACTGAATAAAATTTGACCCCACCCTATATAGTGGAAAATATTGTCTTTTCTCTGTTGATTATAATTACTTGTTTGCCCTATAACCCAAATGTTTTATTGTTAGATTGTGTTCATGAGGGAAATTTATGAGCATACCATGAGTATATTTTTGAGTTGGTATAATTTCACTTCCTTCTTTCTCAAAACTTTTACTATTGGTAACACTGCACCAAAATTTCCCCTTTTTTTGAAAGCATGGCAGGGATATGGAAATTTACTATATGAATGTGGAATTAGGTACAAAGAAAAAATCAGTGACTGTGATCAGGACATCTGGATTCTAGTGCCAGATCCACCCACAAATTAGCTGCATCACTTTGAGCAAATTCCTTAAATTCTGTAGACTTTGGCTCTTCTTCTGTAAAATAAAGCTGTTAAACTAACCAAAAGTCCCCTCTCCACTTAAATTTCTATGCTTTCATGATTCTAGAGAGAATCATAAGGAAGAGAGAGTGAAACAGCTGGGACAATTAGGAAACTGTTTCGAGAAATAAAAAAAGAAAATGAGGGGAAAGGAAAATTCCAAGGACAAAGAACCAATAGAAAAAATTTAGAATAGCAGAAAGGTAGAGAATCCACTTGCTAATTCAGAAGACTTGGGTTCGATCCCTGGGCCAGGATGATGCCCTGGAGAAAGAAATGGTAACCCACTTCAGTATTCTTGCCTGGAGAATTCCATAGACACAGAAGCCTGGCAAGCTACAGTCCATAGGGTCACAAAGAGTCAGATACACGCACACGCGTGAAAAGTAAAACAAGGTCAAAAGGAGGAAATGGAAGCTGAAATGTTTTCAAAGGAATTGCAAATATACATCATATGAAACTTCATTTTTAAGCCAAAGAGGAAGAAGAAGTCTGGTTATTTATATTTCTCTTACACTGAGATGAAATCTTTAGAAGTTCCTATGACTTGCCTCTTTAAGCAATTCTAAAGAAAAAAAAAAAGAGCTGGTATTTTATAGCTACTTTGAGCTTTCAACTTGTTAATACTAGTACATAGCTGTTATGGAGTGAATAAATGGTTTTTAAGGAGAAGAGAGACAGAATGCTGTGGGTTAAAATGAGACAAAGTGGGGTCACACCTGAATGAATCATTCAATTTTATTGGTTCTCCTCCAGACTAAGAAAGAACGATTACATTTCCCGACTTCCTCAGCCTTACAACAAAGCACAGAACAGAGGAGGGGAATGAGGCTTAGCTCACAGCCACCTGACCCGCATGACAATGGGGCCCTGTTGCAGGGTGTTGTGTGAGTGGCTTACTCAGATTCTGTTGGTCCATCAGAGGCAACACTGCACAAACAGAAACAGCAATCCCTGAGCAAACCATCACTTGGTATAGAAAGGAGGAAGGAGGCATCTATTCCGGGCTTTTCCCATCCTCTCTGCTCCTCTCTCTTGGTCCCAATTATCTTGCTCTTGTGGTCAGAAGTAGGGTATAGCTGTCTGTCTCCTTCATCCTCTTAGGGGCTCAGAGACCTTGACAAGTTCCTTGTGTCCTCTCTCTCTCATTTTCCACATCCCTAAATGGGGGTGCTCGTGTGCAACATGTTAAGTAGACTGAGGGTGCCTACCACAGAGTCTTATGCAGAATGAATGCTCCAAAAGGTTAACCATTCTTAGAATATGTTTTCACTCCATGGACATTCTTTTTCCTTTTCAAAGAATAAGATGAATTGTTTAGAACAGAATACTACGTTTTGAAAGAAGATTTCTCTGGAAAACTCTGTTACTAGCATTAGGGACAGGAATATGACATTTTTGTAATGGAAAAATCATACAAGATATTACAGATAGACTCCATGGGACAATAAGTGTTAAGTCATAGAATCATGAATTTTGGATATGGGAAGAATAGAGAGCTTATTCAGAAAGGGATTCTAGGCCATTTCACCAGTAAATACTTTATTAATTTACCTTTTGCTTTGGAGAATCATGGCTGTTGGTGGTTTTGAGTAAATTGACCCACAATAGATGTGATCAAGTTAAGATGGGGTAATACTGGAGCCCTAATCCAATGGCTGATGCCTTTATAAGAAAAGGGACAATTGCACACAGACCTACAGACCCACTTGGAAGAACATCACATGACAA
>SJYV01017715.1:0-29847 GCA_006410875.1 Neotragus pygmaeus | reverse complement strand
GTCTCTGCTTTTTAATATGCTGTCTAGGTTGGTCAAAACTTTTCTTCCAAGGAGTAAGCATCTTTTTGTTTCATGACTGCAGTCATCATCTGTAGAGATTTTGGAGCCTCCAAAATAAAGTCTGCCACTATTTCCACTGTTTTTCCATCTATTTGCCATGAAGTGATGAGACCAGATCCCATGATCTTTGTTTTCTGTTTTGTAATGTTGAGCTTTAAGCCAACTTTTTCACTCTCCTCTGACTTTCATCAAGAGGCTCTTTAGTTCTTCTTTACTTTCTGCCATAAGGGTGGTGTCATCTGCATATCTGAGGTTATTAATATTTCTCCCAGGAATCTTGATTCCAGCTTGTGCTTCTTCCAGCCCAGCATTTCTCATGATGTGCTCTGCATATAAAAGTTAAATAAGTAGGGTGACAATATACAGCCTTGAAGTACTCCTATTTGGAACCAGTCTGTTATTCCATGTCCAGTTCTAACTGTTGCTTCCTGACCTGCATATAGATTTCTCAAGAGGCAGGTCAGGTGGTCTGGTATTCCCATCTTTTTCAGAATTTTCCACAGTTTTTTGTGATCCACACAGTCAAAGTCTTTGGCATAGTCAATAAAGCAGAAATAGATATTTTCCTGGAACTCTCTTGATTTTTCAATGATCCAGCGGATGTTGCAATTTGATCTTTAGTTCCTCTGCCTTTTCTAAAACCAGCTTGAACATCTGGAAGTTCACGGTTCTCTTGTCTATGCTGCTGCTGCTGCTAAATCGCTTCAGTCGTGTCTGATTCTTTGCGACCCCAGAGATGGCAGCCTACCAGGCTCTTCTGTCCCTGGGATTCTCTAGGCAAGAACACCGGAGTGGGTTGCCATTTCCTTCTCCAATGCATGAGAGTGAAAAGTGAAAGTGAAGTCGCTCAGTCGTGTCCGACTCTTGGCGATCCCACGGTCTGCAGCTCACCAGGCTCCTCCGTCCATGGGATTTTCCAAGCAAGAGTACTGGAGTCGGGTGCCATTGCCTTCTCCTTCTCTTGTCTATAGAATAGGACTAATTCTTGCTCTCACTTTGATGTGGGGTTTCTGATGGAGATAATTATCAATACTTAGTATTTTATATTAGGATATTATACATTTGGGTTGAGGAATCTTTCAGATGGCTGAGTTGGTAAGAGCCCAGGAGAAAGAGAGACGCTCTCTCTACAAGCCCTCTTTTGTGGAGCTCCATCGAGGGCAGGAGACCCTGCCAGAAGAAGCCAGGCACCACAAAATCAGTGAAGGCTGCTGCTATTTTCACCCTGCTACCTCAAGATAGGAGCTTCCCAGGTGTTGCAGTGCAAAAGAATCTGCCTGCCAGTGCAGGAGAAGCAGCTTCAATACCTCAGTCAGGAAGATCCCCTGGAGAAGGAAGTGGCAATCCACTTCAGTATTCTTGCCTGGGAAATCCCATGGACATGGAAGAGCCTGGAGGGCTACAGTCCATGGGGTCGCAAAGAGTCTGGCACAACTTAGGAACTAAACAACAGTGACCTCAAAATAAAAATACATGTTCTAAGTATTTTGAGTTCAATAGAGACTGCTGTGGAAAATTAGAGGTAATAATACCTTCCTTTGCCTCCTTTAAAAAACAAAACAAAACTGGATTTCCCTTCCTTGAGCTTGCTATTCATATCTTTCCCTCAAGACATCTTCTCCTTGGTACCTGGTGATAAATAATTCTTGTCCTGATGTCATTAGTGATTCCACAGCTGAGCAAAGGTATTATTTTTCCATTCTGTCAGGAACTCAGCTATTTACTTCCATTCATTCTAGACCTGTGGCTGAGAAGGATATTTTGGTTGAATACATTCCCTTACTTGTTAGGTTGTAAGGATGAGTGTTAATGAAACACATCCCTAGCACTGCGGGCTTTCTGCGGGCCTTTTTTAAAAATGTGAAACTCTGTTTTACTATGTTAACCCCTGTTGACTTTATGCTTTTTTTTTTAAAACATCTCTCACCACTTACTTTGAGTCATATAGAACCTGGAACTGTTACTAAGCCAATGACCCAAAAAAGGATCTGTGGCTTAATTACATTAGTATTAGTGTTTAACTCTCTGGTCTCACTTTCTAACTCCAAAAAAGGTTTTGTTTTGTCTGTTGAAGGAGGACTCCTCTCTGCTGGTGTTGAGAATATTTTTGTAGGCTTACTTTCCAGCTTCAGTGCTAATCCTCCCCTAGGACATTGCTAGTATTCTTTTTCTTTGAGCCCTAAAGAGAAATATGAATAGTTATTTGATTTTCTTTTTTTGCTCCCCACATGACCCTTTGGCTTTCATTCTTTATCTGAAATGTAGGCTCTTTTTTGGCCCATCATTAACCTTTTCTCATGGGCTTTAAGAAGATTCTTTCTCACATTAGGTGCTAGTTTTGCTTGAGGATTTTACGATTTTTAAAAAGTGATATTCACACTCATCTTGTCCTTCACACTTTGTGTTATTTTTTAGCAGACAGCAAGCTTGTTGTTTTAGATTTAATTAATAATGGAATTGAATTTCTCAACTCTATTTTTTTCCATTTTCTCAGTGAGATACTTGTAATAGTTTTCTAAAATCATTTTCAATAGATAATTTCATTTATCCAATAACCTTAGAGAACATATCACTTATGGGTATAAGTGAAAGTTGCTCAGTTGTGTCCGACTCTTTGTGACCCCAGGGACTAAACAGTCCAGGAATTCTCCAGGCCAGAATACTGAAGTGGGTAGCCTTTCCCTTCTCCAGGGAATCTTACAGACCCAGGAATCAAATCAGGGTCTCCTGAATTGCAGGTGGATTCTTTACCAAAGGAACTATGAGGGAAGCCCTATCACTTATGAGTAAATTGTTATAAGTATCTGGTTTATATGTTTCTATATTACTTTGTATATTTCACATTATACTTAGAGAAAAGAGTCCACATTTTTTAGGGTGACTGGATGAACTCCAAGAATGGGAAGGGGGTGATGGGAAGAAGAGAGAAGAGTAGATAAGATGATGATGAGCTCTTTGGCTGATATTATTAGCTGAATCGTGTCCCCCCCCACACACACACCAAATTCTTATGCTGAAGTTCTCAGATTGTGACTGTATGCAGAGACAGGGCCTTTAAAGAAGTAGTCAAAGTAAAAATTAGGTTATCTGGGTGGGCCCTAATCCCAAACTAGTGCTGGCATCCTTATAACAAAAGGAGATTAAGACACATACAGGGACTTCCCTGGTGGTCCAGTGGTTAAGACTTCACCTTTCACTGCAGGGGGTCAGGGAGCTAAGATCCTACATACTTCTTGGTCAGAAAATCAAAAACATGAAACAGAAGCAACACTGTAACAAAGTCAATAAAGACTTTAAAAATGGTCCACATCAACATATCTTAAAAAAAAAAGACACATACAACACACAACAGAGAGAGTTGAGTAAGGATACAGCAAGAAGGCAGCCGATTGCAAGCCAAGGAGACAGACCTCAGAAGAAATGAACCCTGACGACACTTTGAGCTTGGACTTCCAATCTCCGTAACTGAGGAAATAAATTTCTACTGTTTAAGCCACCCAGTCCGCAGTGCTTTGCTATGAGGGCCCGAACTGCTCCTGCAGCTGGACACTGACTGCAAGGCCTTCCCTCCAGGGGAGCTCAGCTTAAAGGGCAGTGGGAGGGGCTTGGGGCAGAAGGGCAGTGGGAGGGGCTTGGGGGAGAAGGGCAGTGGGAGGGGCTTGGAGAAGGGCAGTGGGAGGGGCTTGGAGAAGGGCAGTGGGAGGGGCTTGGAGGAGAAGGGCAGCGGGAGGGGCTGAGATGTCAATTTGGAGGTCTGCTTGATGCAACCCTGAAAGCTCAACAGAGAATGTCATCATATATAGGCCGGCTTGCAGAAATGGGGCCCTCCTTGAGGGTAGAGAAGGGGAAACAGTGCAGGTAAGAAGAACATATGCTAAGTCGCTTCGGTCGTGTCTGACTCTGTGCGACCCCAGAGACGGCAGCCTACCAGGCTCCGCCGTCCCTGGGATTCTCCAAGCAAGAACACTGGAGTGGGTTGCCATTTCCTTCTCCAATGCATGAAAGTCAAAAGTGAAAGTGAAGTCGTTCAACCAGGCTCCTCTGTCCAAGAAGAACATATACTAGTATACAATACACACTCCTGGGTCTAGGGGAGAGGGGTGGCTGGGGGTGGCTGCAAATAGCACCCTACTCCAGTACCCTTGCTGGAAAATCCCATGGACTGAGGAGCCTGGTTGGCTGCAGTCCATGGGGTCCGCAAAGAGTCGGACACGACTGAGCGACTTCACTTTCACTTTCCCTGGTGGTTCAGTGGTAAAGAATCCGCCTGCCAATGCGGGAGACTCAGGTTCAATCTCCAGGTCGGGAAAACCCTCTGGAGAAGGAAATGGCAAGCCACAATCTCTCTGTCCATAGACAGAGGAGCCTGGCGGGCTGCAGTCCACGGGTTGGCAAAGAGTCAGACACGACTGAGTGACTAAACAATAAATTGGTTGCTGTCATACTCGAGTCCCTGATGACTGATGACTTTCCTAAGGAGTAAATAAATCTCGACTTTCTAAGAATAGAAGGAAACAATGCAGTTAATTCGTACAGGCTTCTGGTACTCTCTGTATGGCTCTTAGTGATATGAGGAATCAGTGTATTAAAGGGGGCAGTAGGAGAAAATCAAGCCATCCCAAAGAGACCTGTAAATCTTCCTTGGGTAAGTGCACTTGGTTCAACAGCGTCCCTTTCTCTTCCAAATTCACATCCAGGAGGAACCGGTGAATGTGACCTTATTTGGAAACATAGCTTTTGGCAGATATAACTAGTTGTTAAGATGATGTCATAGTGAGTTACAGTGGGCCCTAAATCCCATACGACTGGAGTCCTTATAAGAAGAGAAGAATCAAGACAGACACAAAGAAGTGGAGCGGGAAAGGCCATGTGACAGCAGGGGCAGAGACTTGGAGTCCTGTAGCTGCAAGCCAAGAAATGTCAAGGATTGCCGTAAGTTACCAGAAGCTTTGAAGGAGCAAGGAAGGATGCACTTCCAAGCTTCCGAATAGCATGTAGACTGGCCAACATCTGGATTTTGGACTCCTAACATCAGGAGAGATTGATTTCTATTGTTTTAAACCTCCTAATTTGTGGGACCTGATTACAGCAGCACCAGGAAACGGATACAGAAGGTGAGTAGGGCAGAGACAAGCATAGTGATTGACAAGTGCTTGATGGCTTGAAAGTATCCTACAGGTCCCAGTGACAAATTTCACACCTGAAGTGAGTACTGTGTATGTGGGAAAGTGTCTAGCACAGACCCTCAGAAATCGCTCTCCCCTTCCTTTTATCACGTAAATATGGTAAACGAAAACTGCAGATTGATGTTCCGTGAGGACACCTTGAGGGTATCCATTGTCTCAAATAACACATGTAAAGAATTTTAGGGGCTTCCCCTGGGGACCCAGTGGTAAAGGACCCACCTGCCAGTGCAGGGCACATGTGTTTGGTTCCTGATCCGGGAAGATCCCACAGGCCTCAGAGCAACTAAGCCCACGTCCCGACTATTGAGCCTGTGCTCTAGAGCCTAGGAACCACAACTGCTGGGCCCACGTGCCACGAATACTGAAGCCCACATGTCCTTGAGCCTGTGCTTTGGGACAAGAGAAGCCACTGAGGGGAGAAGCCTAAGCAATGAAGAGTAGCTCTCACTCCCTGCAACTAAAGAAAGCCTGTGCAGCAACAGAGACCCAGCACAGCCAAAACACGAGTAAATTTTTTTAAAAAGAATTTTAGAGTCAGAATGCTTCACAAACTGGGAGGTGATTATTGCATTTCTAGCATAAAGAATCTTCTGTCTTCTCATACAGAACAGCTGCTTTGGGATATAAAATCTACTAACTTTTGAGAGAAATCTTTCCCTTTATGAGAAGAATTATCATTTAGCAAAAGGTACAGAAATGGAAGTATTTGGGATTGTACTGTTGTCTTACATCTTTCAGATGTAAATTTGAAATATGAAGCCTGGTTTTAAAGTTTAGTGTACGATATGAGTGTCTTTTCTGCCCAAAGCAGTTGTATAAAGATGAGTGAGGTGTATATTTGAAGTTGGTTGTGAATGAAATAGCATCGTCCCTAAGTAGGGAATTAGAGAGAGGCTAGGTGGTGTGGTGGGAATCATGCTGGATTAGAAAATCCAAGGTTGGTTTCTGTGAAGCCTGATGTTGAAATGTGCTGCCTGATCGTACGGCAAACTGTTGCAGCTCGCTGAAGCCTCACTCAGTTCAGTTGCTCAGTTATGTCCAATTCTTTGCGACCCCATGGACTGCAACATACCAGGCTTCCCTGTCCATCGCCAAGTCCCAGAGCTTGCTCAAACTCATGTCCATCAAGTTGGTGATTCCATCCAACCATCTTAACCTCTGTCATCCCCTTCTCTTCCTGCCTTCAATCTTTCCCAGCATCAAGGTCTTTTCCAATGAGTCAATTCTTTGCGTCAGGTGGCCAAAATACTGGAGTTTCAGCTTCAGCATCAGTCCTTCCAATGAATATTGAGGACTGATCTCCTTTAGGATGGACTGGTTGGATCTCCTTGCAGTCCAAGTGACTCTCAAGAGTCTTCTCTAACACCACAGTTCAAAAGCATCAACTCTTTGGTGCTCAGCTTTCTTTATTAGGCTAGNTGATGTACTCTGCATATAAGTTAAATAAGCAGGGTGACAATATACAGCCTTGTCGTACTCCTTTTCCTATTTGGAACCAGTCTGTTGTTCCATGTCCAGTTTTAACTGTTGCTTCCTGACCTGCATACAGATTTCTCAAGAGGCAGGTCAGGTTGTCTGGTATTCCCATCTCTTTCAGAATTTTCCACAGTTTATTGTGATGTATTAGTTTACATTTGTTAATTCCAAACTCCCAATGCTTCCTTTTGCCACCCCTCCTCTGGAAACCACAAGTCTTTTCCTCTGTGTTGGAGTCTATTTCTGTTTCATAGATTTGTTTATTTGTGTTATATTTTAGATTGCACATGTAAGTGATATCATATGGTATTTGTATTCTCTTTCTCTTTCTGACTTACTTTGCTTAGTATGGTAATCTCTAGGTCCATCCATGTCATAGTCCACGGTATTTATATATACACCACATCATTTTTTTTTTTAACCGTTGATCTGTTAGTGGGCTTTCAGGTTGTCTCCATGTCTTGGGTATTGTAAATAGTGCTGCGGTGAGCATAGGGGTTCCTGTATCCCTTTGGATTATAGTTTTGTCAGGATATATGCCCAGGAGCTCATAATTACTGGATCATATGGCAACTGTATTTTTAGTTTTTTGAGGAACCTCCATGTTCTTTTCTATAATAATTGCACCAATTTACATTCCAATCAACAGTGTAAGAGAGTTCTCTTTTCTCCATACCCTCTCCAACATTTGTTATTTGTAGACTTTTTAATGATGGCCATTCTGACCTGTGTGAGGTGGTATACCTTCTTGTAGTTCTCTAATAATTAGTGATGTTAAGGATCTATTCACATGCCTGTTGGTCAGCTGTATGGCTTCTTTGGAGATGTGTTTATTTAGAACTTCTGCCCCCCAAAACACTTTCAAATACCCTTCATGATCAAAACTTTGTAGCCCTGTTGCTGCACTGTAATTATTAATAAATCCCTGTTTTAATGGAGAAGTCTAGAAATTCTTAGGATGCCTTTTCTAGGTATGTATCTCATCTTTTAACTGTTCTGAGGTTTTTTTTTTCTTTTTTCTTTTTCCTTTAGGGTTACTTTTTTAAATGTATTTTTTTTATATACTAGCTTAACCTCTTTTGCCAGTTAATTGTATTATGAGCTCTTTCGGCAGTTTATGGTACTTAATTATATGAAAATAGTTCAAAGCTGTACATGGACAGGCATCATCTTTGAATCAGACTGGTAGGATAAAACTAAGCTACTCATGCAGAGTCCAACTAGTAGCCTATAATCAGTTTGACTTGTAATTCTCAACCTGGCTTATTTTAGAATCATCTAGAATAAATTTGCAAAATACCTATGCCTCGGCCCCACTCTGACCAACAGAGTGAGACTCTCCAGGTGAGGGGCCCAGGCATCAGTATTTATAAAGCTCCTAGATGATGACAATGATGGCCAAGGTCCAGGGCCACTCAGCTGGAGTTCACACTGGGGAAGCAGCAGCTGCTGGAACTTTTAAATTGGATTAGCTCTTTAGCTTGCTGAATGCTAGAAAATAATTACTGTTAGAGTTGAGAGAAATGTATATCAAATTTTGCATTTGTAAGAAGGCAACTGAATCAAATTACTCCTTAACCTTTTCTTCTGGCCTAATTAAATTTTGAGAATTGAAGTATGGATAAGCTAACCACTGGACCTTCTAGTTTCTCATTGTAGAACCCTTTCCCTCATCTGTTTGACTTTGGTGTTGGTAATTGCCTTTTCAGAGCAATAATACCATTTGTCTTTAGCAGGAAATAAAACGGGTCAGATTATGTATGCATACCTTGGACCTTTTTTTTTTTTTTTTTAACTCTAGAGAAACTGCCTATAAACTTCAGCAGCTCTGCAAAGCCTAGGGTTGTTCTTGGGCTCAGAGAGCGACATCAGTTATGGCTCTTGGAATGAGTGACTCATGCTCTCTGCAAGCACACAGTACTTAATCACTTGTTTTCTGTATACCAGGAAGAGGAGGGCATATGAAAATAGAAGCTATGTACTGCCAAATGGGATCTGAAATAAGAGTGGAAATGTTGACCTAATGGGTCAGACAGTTGAGCTTATGACAAAATACTTATGTTTTTGGGTGTATGTTCCTTTAATGATTTCACTAATTAAAATTTGGCATTATTTCCTAAACTCTACGCTTTTGTAATTGGAAAGCAACTCTTACTCTTTGCTAGATAATTTTGATAATCCTAAAATTCAAAACCTATTTGCAAACTTCAAATGTTTCTGTTTTGAAATTGTGTGCCACATTGGAATATGCCTTTCAAGGAAGGCTTAGAAGGCAGTACATTTGTTGGAGCAGATAAATTACCTGGCTATTCTTTGTGGAAGGACAAGCCCACTGGCCATTTTCACTGCCATTCCCATGCCTTCTGCCTCCGGAGTAACCATTAATAATGGTGACAGGGTGTCCATTAATAAGCATATGCTGAGTTACTGCATGAATCCATGGGGTCGAAAGAGTCGGATACAACTGAACTGAAGTTACTACATGTGCTTAGACCAATATGGTTTATACTGGTCTCTATGTGAACATTCTGCTAGTGCTTTTATTTTTATTTCCTTAGTAACAGATTAAAAACTACACATATATTTTGAAGTGTCTATTGTGTGTTAGACACTGTACCAAGCATAAAGTCATAGCAGCTCAAAAAGACACATTTAGCCTCCCTTCTTGTGGCAGTTACGTAGCCTGCTTCAGACCTTCCTCCACTGGCTTGTCTCTTGTCTCTTTATTGGCGTGAGAAACTTGGAGCACTTCTTAGAGATTTTAGGATAATTTAAAGTTTCCCAAATTTTAGTTGTCTTTCATTGTGAGAAATCACATGAGAAATCATCATTTATTTTATTTATTGAAAGAGAAATGCTTTTGTTATTAAAAGTACCCACCTAGCAGAGACTTGTGTTTTGGGACTTATTTTTTAATATTTATTTTTAATTGGAGGATAATTACTTTACAATGTTGTATTGTTTTGTACAGCAATGTGAAGCGGGAGTTGACTCATTGGAAAAGACTCTGATGCTGGGAGGGATTGGGGGCAGGAGGAGAAGGGGGTGACAGAGGATGAGATGGCTGGATGGCATCACCAATTTAATGGACATGGATTTGGGTGAACTCCGGGAGCTGATGTTGGACAGGGAGGCCTGGCGTGCTGCGATTCCTGGGGTTGCAAAGAGTCGGACAAGACTGAGCGACTGAACTGAGCTGAACTGAGCCTCCCTCCCAGTCCCATCTCACCCTATGTCGTTACAGAGGATCTTCCCACTGGCTGTCTGTTTTACACATGGTAATGTGTATATTTCAGTGGTATTCTCTTAAATTTGTTCCATCTTTTCCTCCCTCTACTGTGTCCAGAAGTCTGTTCTCTATATCCGTGTCCCTATTCCTGCCCTGCAAATAGATTCACCAGTAACATTTTCCTAGATTCCGTATATATTTATTTCCTCTCTTTCTGACTTACTTTACTCTGTATAACAGGGGTCTAGGTTCATCCACCTCAGTTTAGCTGACTAAAATTTATTCCTGTTATGGCTGAGTAATGCTCCTTTGTATACATGTACTATAGCTGCTTTATCCATTCATCTGTCGATGGACATATAGGTTGCTTCCATGTCCTGGCTGTTGTAAACACTTACGCAGTGAACATTGGGGTACACATATATTTTAGAATTGTGGGTTTTTTTTCAGGGTATATTCTCAGTAGTGGGATTGCTGGATCATATGGTAGTTTTATACTTAGTTTAAGAAATATCCATACTGTTCTCCATAGTGACTGTATCAATTTGCATTCCCAACCACAATGGTTCCCTTTTCTCCACATCCTCTCCAGCATTTATTGTTTGTAGATTTTTTAATGATGGCCATTCTGACCAGTGTGAGATGATACTTCACTGTAGTTTTGATTTGCATTTCTCTAATCAAGAACAGTATTAAGGGACTGTCTTTTAAAACAGTAAAAACTTAAGATGTTAGTCTTATTAAAAGTCAAAGACAATAAAGCAATTGGTGGGAGATTTCCAATTCACTTTCATGCTTGTTCCTATTTATCTATTCCTCTGGTTTAGTCACAGTTGAATGAGTCCCTGTTGTGTGTCAAATCCTGTGCTGGGCTGCAGGCATACATCCCATCCTTCCACAAACAACAGCCGTGTAATTGATCTGCTGCAACAAATGTATTGTTTCCTAATCTTTTGAAAAGTATATTCTATAAGCAAAATAGGTCTAGAATTAAATTGATAGAAAAATTGAGACTTGATAGTCTTCTTTTTGAGTCTTTAGGAGCCTTTTAATTGGTAAGTTGACATTTTACATTTATTTTAATTAATAACAACACTGCCTCTTTCTCCTCTTTTCCATTTATTGTTCTTTTTCTCAGTTTTTTTTTTTTTTTTTTTTGGTTCTATCACCTTTTACTGTGTTCTGATTTTTATTTTATTTTGTTTTTGTTTTTTGGATGGTGTGAAATTTTTCAGATATCTTTCTGTTGCTGATTAGAAGTTACCCATCCTGTTTTTCATTCTTGTTTTTCTCAGAACTTCAGACCAGTACTTATTTTCACGTATACAACTAAAGTCTACTGATGTCTGTAGCGTATGAAAAAGCAGAGACAGTACTTTGCCAACAAAGGTTTGTCTAGTCAAAGCTATGGTTTTTCCAGTAGTCAAGTGTGGAGTGAGAGTTGGACTATAAAAAAAGCTGAGTGCTGAAGAATTGGTACTTTTGAACTGTGGTGTTGGAAAAGACTCTTGAGAGTCCCTTGGACAGCAAGGAGATCCAAGCAGTCCATCCTAAAAGAAATCAGTCCTGAATATTCATTTGAAGGACTGATGCTGAAGCTGAAACTCCAATACTTTGGCCACCTGATGGGAAGAACTAACCCACTGGGAAAAACCCTGATGCTGGGAAGGATTGAAGGCAGGAGGAGAAGGGGACAACAGAGGATGAGATGGTTGGATGGCATCACTGACTCAATGGACATGGGTTTGAGTAAACTCCAGGAGTTGGTGATGGACAGGGAGGCCTGGCGTGCTGCAATCCATAGGGTCGCAAAGAGTTGAACACAACTTAGCGACTGAACTGAACTGATGTCTGTGTCTTTTCTCAAGCAATATTTCAACCTCCATTTAGACTTTACCTTTTCTAGATTTTTCCTCTCCAGTGTAAGGGACTTTGGGGAGGGGAGGAAGCTGGCAGTCATGCTTGATTTGCCATTTGGACCTGAATTGGGTTGCTAGGACTGAGACTGCATGCCTAATTTTGAGCTGCATCAGAGCCCTGTATCTGTTTCACATTCTGAAGAAACAGAATTTGGGGGGCATATATAAGCATTAAGATATTTCATAAAACCTTTTTCAGAAAGCCTTTAGGGATTATGGCCTTACCATAAATTTTAATGCAAAAAAATATTATTGAAGTTGTTTTTTTTTAATATCCTTTTCTTAAAAAAAAAGCCATATGTAGACCCTTGATATAAATCTATAGAGAGATTTATTGAGTGGTAGGAACCTGAAATTTTAAATGCATATACATTTCTCAACTTGAAGTAAAAGTTATTGAACATTTGTTTGCCAGACATTGTGTTGGGTACTTTCATACAATTCTTTCATTTAATCCTCATGAAAATCCTGTAAGTTAGATGGATTCCTGCTTACGAAAGAAGAACCTGAATTTGAAAGAGGTTCTGAGACTACAGTAGAGCTAGTAGGACTTTTCTTTCGGGACATGGAATGCAGATTATAGAATCTTTTGACTCTCTCCAGCCTTTCATTTCCAGACTTGGAGCTAGGCAGCCCTTCTGCACATGCCTGTCATTGGATCTCTGGCTTTGCCCCTTTGGGTCCACCCTGTACATAGTGGCCCTAAAGTTCAATCTCACATGCAAATCTGCCCTCTCTGGAGGAAATGGCTCCTGAATTTACTATCTGTGGCCCTCCTGAGTTGATCCCTGTTTGGTTTCTCAGCCTTATTCTTACAGCTTCCTGCCTTTTACCTTAGGGCCTTACCATACCAAACCATTTAGAGTCTTCACTGCATTCAGGAAATATATGAATGCCTGTTATGTATTAAACAATCTGCTGGGTGCAAGGCTGCCCAGGGCTTTTCTCATGACCCAGATGGGGGAGGTCCTAGTTCTCATCAAGTACAGCAGCAGTGGGGATGGAGAGAAGTGAAACATCAGATATGAGGAGGTGGAGTCAACAGGACTTGGTGAAGAGGGAAAGCATTTTGAATGTCTCCTAGGTTCTGGCTTGTGCAGCTGGAATGATGGTGGTGAGCTGGAAGACTCTGTATAATTTAAAAATGAGAGCATCATATCTGAGTAATTACACCTGGTAGGGAAGCTTATGGTATTAGAGGTATGATAGAGCACTGGACTGAGAGTGAAAAATGGGTTTTCAGTTTTCACAATATGGGTAATTAGTATCGGACACTTTAACCCCTGCCAGCCATGATTATATTTGTTTGAAATACTGCAGATGACTTTCACTTTGCCACTTCAGATACTGAACGCTTCTAATGTGATTCAATGCAAGTTATCTGACTCCAACCTACTTCTTCATTCTGAGTCATATGTTCAGTTGTCCGTTCAGCATTTTGGAGCCTGCAGTGTAAGTATCATGCACTTGAGACATGAAGCTGAATGAGACTAGGTCTCAGTGAATTTTCTGTTCTCGATGGGCTTCCTGTTCAGTCAGAGAGACAGGCAAATCAATAATTAGGTGCATTAAACCAAAATGATAAGTCACGATGGTTATATGAGCCGGGTCCAGGGGGCTCACAAAAGAGAGCCTGATCAGCTCTGCTGGGTGGGTGGAGAGGGGAATGTGTCAGGGAACACCGGTGACCCTTGTTCTGAGTCAGGAATGAAAAGCAGGCTGAAGTGGGTGGAGAGCAGCATTCCAGGCCCAGCCTGGAAAATGAAGGATGCTGGGGGTGGGGAGGCAGGAAGAGAGTAGACAGGAGCAACCCATGCACAGCCTTGCAAGCTTTTCCAAGGAATTTGGACTTTNGCAGAAGGAAAAGGAGGTTATGTAAAATTTTAACTTTTCCTCATCATCCGTATAAGGGAAACAAAAATACAGGCATCCCTCAGATGTTGTGTTTTTTTATAGATTGAAGGTTTATGGCAATTCTGAGTCCAACAAATACATTGGTGCCATTTTTCCAACAGCATATGGTCATTTCATGTCTCTGTGTCACATTTAGGTAATTCTTACAATATTGCAAATTTTATATTTGTTATGATGAACTGTGATCAGTGATCTTTTTACTGTCACGATTCACTGAAGGCTCAGATTGATGGCTAACATTTTTTAGTAAGAAAGTATTTTTTAATTGAAGGATAGTTGATATACAGTGTTAGTTTCTGGTATACAGCAAAGTGATTCAGTTATGCATATATACACACACACACAGTTTCATGTTCTTTTATATTATAGGTTAATATAAGATACTGAATATATCTCCCTGTGTAATACAGTAGGATCTTGTTTATCTATTTTATATTTATATATAGAAGTTTGTACCTGCTAATTCCAAGCTCCTAGTTCATCCCTCCCCTATCCTTCTTCCCTTTGGTAACCGTAAGTTTGTTTTTTAAGTCTATGAGTCTTTCTCTATTTCAAAAATAAGTTCATTTGTGTTATATTTTAGATTCCATGGGTAAGTGATAACATACAGTGTTTGACGTTCTCTTTCAGGCTTATTTACCTTATGATAATCTCTAGGTCTACCCATGTTGCTGCAAATGGCATTATTTCATTCTTTATTAAGGCTGAATAGTTTTCTATTGCCTATATACCACATCTTCTTTATCTATTCATCTGTTGATGGACATTTAGTTGCTTCCATGTCTTGGCTGTTATAAAAAAAATAGTGCTGCTATGAACTTTGGTACATTGCTATATATCTTTTCAAATTATAGTTTTCTCTGGATATGTGCCCCAGGGTGAGATTACTGGATCATGTGGCAACTGTATTTTTAGTTTTTAAAGAAACCGCCATACTGTTTTCTTTGTGGCTGCACCAATTTACATTCCCACCAACAGTGTTGGAAGGTTTCCTTTTCTCCACACTCTCTCCAACATTTGTTATTTGTAAACTTTTTAATGCCATTCTGACTGGTGTGAGGTGGTACCTCATTATTTTGATTTGCATTTCTCTAATAATTAGCACTGTTGAGAGCATCTCTTTCAACTGCCAATTGGCCATCTGTATGTCTTCTTAGGAGAAATGTTAAGGTAATTTTTTGCCCATTTTTGATTGAGTTGTTTGGTTTTTTGTTACTGAGTGGTATGAGCTGTTTGTGGTAGTTTGGAAATTAAGCCCTTGTCAGTGACATGGTTTGCAAATATTTCCTCCTATTCTGTAGATTGTCTTTTCATTTTGTTTATGGCTTCCTTTGTTGTATAAAAGCTTTTAAGTTTGGATTAAGTTCCATTTGTTTATTTTTGGTTTTCTGTCCATAGCCTGGGGAGACTGAACTTAGAAAACTGGTATGATTTATGTCAGAGAATGCTTTGTCTTTGTTCCCTTCTAGGAGTTTTATGGTGTCGTCTTATACTTAAACCATTTTGAGTTTGTTTTTTTGTATAGTGTAAGGGTGTGTTTTAACTTCATTGATTTACATGAGCTATCCAGCTTTTCCAACACCACTTGCTGAAGAACCTGTCTTTTCTCCATTGTAGTCAATATGTTCAGTGAAGAAGTACTTTTAATTAAAGTGTGTACATTTTTAGACATAATCCATTGCACACTTAGTAGACTACAGTATGGTGTAAACAACTTTTATAGGCACTGGGAAACCAAAAAAATTTGTGTGACTTGTTTTATTGATGTGTTTGCTTCATTGCAGTAATCTGGAACTGAATGTACAGTATCTCCAAGGGATGCCTATAAAGCTTTAGAGAAAGGAGGCATAATATTAAACCCAGCAACTTATTAAATGCCTACTCTCAGGAATTGTGTTAGTCGGTGGAATACAATAGTAAGCAAAAACTGACCTGTTCCCACCCTCATGGAGCTTTCAGTTTAAGAGGGAAGGCTAGACATTCGTGATTAATCACTGAAATAAATGTATAATTATGTGTTAATTGTGATAGGTGCTCTGACAGATACACTAACCTCAGTGGTTTTGAAGNGTAAGCAAAAACTGACCTGTTCCCACCCTCATGGAGCTTTCAGTTTAAGAGGGAAGGCTAGACATTCGTGATTAATCACTGAAATAAATGTATAATTATGTGTTAATTGTGATAGGTGCTCTGACAGATACACTAACCTCAGTGGTTTTGAAGGAGAGAACAGTGGGAATAAGGCTGGAGAGGTAGGCAGGTGGCAGACTAGGACTGATCAGCTTTGGTCAGCTGTCTATTCCTCAGAGTCGGCTCTGGCCAGGGAAGAGAAAGGGTCTGTTAGTATACAGTGTGGTGCTTCTAGGGGTCCTGTCCAGGGAAGGCAAACTGATGGAAGGTCTAGTTTATTCACCAGACCCTACCTTGGAAGGACAGGCACCTGTGCCCTGAGTTCAGAGGGAACTTTGTTAAAAGATAGGTGTTACATAGGCAGGTCCCAAAAAGTCATGAAAAGGACGAACTGAAATATTTTAAGCACTAAATTTAAATATATATTTTTTCGTCGTTATCAATTTTAATGTGAGTTAAGAGCTATTGGAAGCTTTGCTATTACTGCTATGCAATCAGGAGTGTAGCCACCTTTGTATGTTTTGAAAAATTCTTTTAAGGTAAAATTATTGCACATTTGAAAGCCAGGTTAATTTCTGAATATAAAGCAAAATTGCCATAGACAGTCTTAATTTCTTTTTGCTAACTTTTTTATTTAGAAAAATTGTTAAATATTTTATAGACACAAGGAGCTATTTAGTCACCAATACACAGTATACTTGTTGTAAATTAAACACATTTATCTACCATGTAGATTAAGAAATGAAACCAATGTCTTTGGAACTCTTGCTGCCTTTCTCCAAGTGTCTCTTTCCCGTCAAGAGAACCTGTGATTTTGAATATTATACTTATTGGCCCATTGATTTTCATTATTGCTTTTGTTACATATATATCCCTAAATAATATGTTGCTAAGTTTTGTATTTTGGAAATTTTATATAAATGATGTTAAGCCACTTGTGTTCTTTCACTTGTTGCCCCTACCCACACAACTGGATACTTCTGAGATTTGTCCACTTTGGTATATGAAACTTTAGTTCCTATCTTTAGTATTGTATTANTGCTAAGTTTTGTATTTTGGAAATTTTATATAAATGATGTTAAGCCACTTGTGTTCTTTCACTTGTTGCCCCTACCCACACAACTGGATACTTCTGAGATTTGTCCACTTTGGTATATGAAACTTTAGTTCCTATCTTCAGTATTGTATTAGTAATACAATATCATAATTTGTCCTTTTTCCCATCATTGGGTAATTTTTGTTTTCTGGGCCTTTTTTTTTGCCATTAGAAATGAGACCACTGTGAGTGTTCTTGTACATTCTGTCTTTGGCAGTTTTGAATTCTATCAGTACAAAGGAGGAAAGCATTTAGACATTGTGTAACATGCTAATAAGTATTTTAGTCACACTCTCCTACCTGTCCACATTTACATACTTATATTTTTTAATTCATTTATATGCTGACAGGATAATTTCACAGTTGAATGTTCTGAGCTAAAATTCATTTTCTATTGTTTAAGTGAAGCATATGAAACTTTTGAGTTATTTTTCTCCAATTTCAGTTACATCTTGAAACAATGAATAAATCACTGACATGAGTCAAGAGACCTAAATTCAAGCTTTATTTATTAGAGCTTTGAGATATGAGAGAAATTACATAACATCTGTTTCATCTGTTGCTGTGTAATAAACTGCCACAAAAGTTTTAAAGCCTTAAGACAGTAACAGTTTAGAGTATCTCAAGTTCTGTGGGCTGACACGTGGCTCTTCTGCCCTTTCCATCTGTTAGCCAGGGTCATCTGAGTGACAGCACTCAGCTAGGGGTTTGCCTGGGGCACCTTAGTTTTCCTTCATGTGGCATTTCTTCCATGTAGTTCATCTCACAAGGCCTCTTTTTGGGCCCCCTCTGTCTCCTGGGTACCTGGACATCCTTTCAGGGTGCTGAGGTGACAAGTTTCAGTGTAGAAGGACTTATCAAGCCTCTGCTTGCATCACTGAGCTTGCTAATATCCCATTGGTCAGAGGAGGCCACACAGCCAAACCCAGAACCAACATGGGAAGGGGCTTCGCAAGGGTTTGCATCCCAGGAGGCTCGTTCATTGGGGCCCCCAATGCCCCAGAGCCTCTGCTTCCTTGTAAACTATGAAACAAGAGTGAAAATAACTGCTCACTTTTTTTTTCCTGAGGGTATTGTGGGTCTCACATGAGGTAATATACCTAAAGGTGCTTAGTAAATTATCATTATTTTATCAATTCCTTTGGTTGCAAATACAAACCTATCAGTTTATGCAAACAAGTTTTTATTAGAATTCAAGGGAACAAAACCGAAAAGTTGATTTGTTCAGGATCTGAGATTACATTTTGTGGAAGACAGTCTCTGACCATCGCTTGTCTCTGTACATCTCTTGTACGTTCTTGTCGTCTTTTGGGTTTCTCTGTGTTTGTGGGATGAAATTTCTGTCCTTATGTGGTATTCAGACCGACTTTAGCCCTCAAGCTAACCAGCATCTGATGTACCCTATGACTTCTGGAGATTGACTGGCTCTCTAGTTAAGACCCTAGGGAAGAGACCCTTTTTGGCTCAGTCTGAGTCACGGGCCGTCCCTGGTCACACAATTCAAATATGCCCACTACACTAAGCAGGACAGTCAGTCAAAGCAGGAGGATTTGAACTTGGCAAACAAACCCCAAGTCATTTCCTAAAGCAGTGTACAAATATGCTACTGGTTGGTGAGTTTGATGCAGTGAAAGTATGGTCATTAGGCGGGTGGGGGCATTTCCTGTGGTCTTTTGTGGTCAGCCCCTGTTTACATGCACTTTCCCTCCTTCTACCTCATGCCTTTCTTTGGACCAAAAAGAAGTTAGTAGACAGTGTAGATACCTGTCATGTAGGATATTTTGGAAGAGGGAAAAATGAGGGAATAGAATGAACTAGAGAAAACAATAAAGAAAATATTAAAAAGAAGTAAATAGGGCTGGGAAAGTTTTTCACGCTTCTAATCTCTGTACTTCCCCCCGCCCCCGCTCTGCCCCCTCTTGCCACATCGCTTCTAAGGTTTGGCTGTTAAGAAAGGATACAAGGGGAAAAAAGGGAAATCTCTTTTCTGGGCCCTCCTGCTGCTCTTTCCCTCACCCAGAGAACTGCAGCCCCACCGTTTGTGCCACTCCACCCCGGCTCCCATGCCCTGAGTATCTGTCTTGCTCTTCCTGCCTTCTCTTTCTTCATCCTCTGTCCTGGGCATGCCTCATTTCCTCCCCACCCTGTGTTCCACCTAAGCTCTGGCTTTGACCACACTATCAACTTGCCCGCTGGGCAGTGTGCTCCTGATATGTGTTAGAACTGAAATAATCACTCCAAGTGCACTTGCCCATGGGAGCATCTTACCTTCTGGGGGTAGAAGATGAGGGAAAGAAAATGTCTGTACTTACTCTTTCTCACTCCTCTTTCCCTCCTACTTATTCTCTACATATTAATGCGTGAATTTCTGTTCTTGTCTAGTGAGATGGGAACAGAAGTTTACTTGAACAGTTGTCATTGACAGTCTAAAAGCGGCGTGGGTGAGCTGTGACTGTCATCAAGCAGTCGTGACTTTGGAACGGCATTAGTTTGCTAGGCTGCCGCAGCAAAGGTCCTCAAACTTGGGGGCTTAAACAAATTTATTTTCTTATCATTCTGGAGGCTTAAAGTCTAAAATCTAGTCATCAGGGTTGGTTTCTTCTGAGGCCTCTTTTGCTGGCTTGTAGATGGCTATCTTCTCCTTGTGTCTTCACATTATTTTCACTCTGTGTTTGTCTCCAGATTTCCTCTTATAAGGGCACCGGTCATTAGGGATTAGAGCGCACCCTAATGACCTCATTTAACTTAATTACAGCTTTAAAGATCCCATTCTTTAAAACAGGCTCACATTCTGAGGCTCTGGGAGTTAGGACTCCAACATAATGAATTTTAAGGGGACCTAATTCAATCCGTAATAGGAACCTAACATCCTCTGGAATGCTCACTACAAAAGCATGTCCAGGAGAATTCTCACCTTTGCATCTGCCCTTTTATTTTACAGTGGAATAGGCCATTCCCCAAATATCACTGGGTAGGCACTGGCCCCAGCACTGGACTAACCTGATTGCCTTGGATCAGGTTATTCATCCAAGCCTCAGTCGCTGGGTGATGACACCACCTAGATATGGTTATGGTAAGTTTAATAAAACTCTCATTAAGTGCTTAGCATGGCTTCTGATAATAGTAGGCATTCAGTAGATGCTGGCTATTTTATTATTTTTTCCTTAGTTTTAAAGGTAAAACATGTCACTAGAGAACACTTAAGTTCTGAATGTATAATTTTGAATAAATGTTAAACTTAGACTGTTTTTTCCAGTAACACTAATTTTTACTGAAACTAATGATACTAACATGTCACTAAAAGATAACATGGTGGGGATTATAAAAGCAATGTTTTTAGAAGTGAAATATTAGTAGCATTAGTGAAGGTTATATTTTATAAGTTGTGTGCCCATTTAGAAAAATGTGTGATAGAAAAGAATTTAGAAGTATTATTTGGTTGTGGAATCCTTTGCTGATAATTGCCCTTCCTTATATAGCAAGCTCTGCCCCTCAAATTGTTCTATTAACACTGGTGCCTAGAAAACAAACTATTTAGAATAGTTGGCCTTTCTTCAGTTTGGAAGGTCTCTTCCCCCAGACATTTACAGGCAGGTAGACTTTCAGCTGGAGAAGGCAATGGCACCCCACTCCAGTACTCTTACCTGGAAAATCCCATGGACGGAGGAGCCTGGTAGGCTGCAGTCCATGGGGTCGCTAGGAGTTGGGACACGACTGAGCGAGTTCACTTTCACTTTTCGCTTTCCTGCATTGGAGGAGGAAATGACAACCCACTCCAGTGTTCTTGCCTGGAGAATCCCAGGGATGGGGGAGCCTGGTGGGCTGCCGTCTCTGGGGTCACACAGAGTCGGACACGACTGAAGTGACTTAGCAGCAGCAACAGCAGACTTTCAGCCAGGGTCTAATGAGTCTATCTTTGACAGCCTGAAGGTGTCTGACTCTGCTTTGATCGGTTGGGATTTATTAGGATGAGGAACAGAAGGTCGAAGGAACATGTAATGTGCTAAATAGATGAAGGGAAAGTAAAGCTTCATGAAAAATCATTGTCTTCTATTCCTTGTNCCAGTGTTCTTGCCTGGAGAATCCCAGGGACAAGGGAGCCTGTTGGGCTACCGTCTATGGGGTCACACAGAGTCAGACACAACCGAAGTGACTTAGCAGCAGCAGCAGCAGCTTTAAAATTGGAGAAGGCAATGGCAACCCACTCCAGTACTCTTGCCTGGAAAATCCCATAGAGGGAGGAGCCTCATAGGCTGCAGTCTATGCGGTCGCTAAAAGTTAGACATGACTGAGCGACTTCACTTTCACTTTTTACTTGCATTCATTGGAGAAGGAAATGGCAACCTACTCCAGTGTTCTTGCCTAGAGAATCCCAGGAATGGCAGGGCTTGGTGGGCTGCCATCTATGGGGTCGCAGAGAGTCAGACACGACTGAAGCGACTTAGCAGCAGCAGCGGCTTTAAAATTGCTTACCTTTCTTTTTTGTTTCAGAAGTCACTTTCTTCTCAGCTTTCTTCTTTTCTTCTTCTTTTTCTAGAGAAGAAATTTAAAATATTCCCTTTAGGAAAATTTAGTACAAAAGGAAAATCAAGTTTTGAATGAAGGATTACTGTTAAAGTTAATTCTGCCTCCAGATAGCTTTGTGACTTTGAGCAAGTGATTTAATATCACTAACCCTTATTTTCCTCTTTTGTAAAATAACTTCCATTAAAGTTATATAATGTTTACAAAACATTCTGCACAGTGGCTGGCTCACAGCAAGTGCATGCAATGGTAGGCTGCTAATATTCTTTACAAAAAGTGAAAAAGATCGTTCAAGCTTTCTGAACCAAACAATTGTCTGTCTAGTGTCTAAAGTAAGATATTAATACTGGAAATTAAAATATAATTTCAGAGGAATGATTTTGCAGGTAAGCTAAAAGAATTATTTTGTTTTCATATGTTTAGTCTCCTTAGAAATTACACATTGGGCCATTGTGTGTGTGTTAGTTGCTCAGTTTTGTCTGACTCTTTGTGACCCCATGGACTGTAGCTCACCAGGCTCTTCTGTCCATGGAATTCTCCAGGCAAGAATACTGGGGTGGGTAGCCGATCCCTTCTTCAGGGGATCTTTCCAACCCAGAGATTGAACCCAGGTCTCCTGCATTGTGGGCAAATTCTTCACTGCCTGAGTCACTAGGGAAGCCCACAGTAGGCCATTAATGATATCTATTTTGATTTTACTGTTTTTTCAAATCTGCCTCTTGTCAATAGACATTTGGAGTCTGGTGACATTTGTCTGGCACTGTACTGGGGACATAACTTCCACTGCCCTTTCTGAGTGGCTCTATCAATCAGTGTGCTCAGACTATCTTTTCACCCAGAGGTTGCAGTAAAACTGACTGACACATAGAATGTTTTGACAGTTTGTGGGGCCTCTAGACTTCTTTATGGAGGATTTCTCTTTCAGATATCTGAGAAAACCTTGGTCTGAGGGGCAGAAGGAAACTCAAATGGTGGCCAGTGATAGCCATGTAACAACTAGACATCCCGGGACATTTTTCTGGTAAGTACTCTCATTTCAAATAACAAAGTCATGTAGAAGTACACAGTTGTTAAAATGGAATACCAGTACTTTTAGGTGTGAGGCAGCTATAAGCACAGTTAATGTCGGAAACTGACTGATTTTTATCTTCATTTAGTAGTACGATTTACCTTATATTTGAAATACCTTTCTGTCTATAATTTGTCTCCTCAACTCAAGTATAAATTCCAGGCATTCAAAGATTTTTATTACCCAGAACTATTATAAGACTGTTACTATGCTGAAGAAATTCAATGTGTAGTTCTAGTATGAATGCTTAAGTTGCTTACTAATGACTGTATCTTATTAAATACAGGAATTAATTCATTCCCTTAGGTATAGAGATTTTTTTACCTACAAGATCAAACACATCCCTTTCTTTCAGTGTCAGAAGTATAATTTATAAAGACCCTCTTTTCATGACTCCTAGAGATAAGTCAGTGTGGTAGGGAGAAATATATTCTCACTCTGTCTAAATGTATCTACAGTGTACCACTACAGCTCATCTAATCAGAAGTAGAAAGTCAAGAAGTCAGATTTCGATAGTTCTAGAGTCAGAAATAAACCAAGTGAATTCTACTTTGCTTTTTCCTAAAGGTTTATCCATATTAAATATGTAAATCATGCTTAAAATTCTGAATAAATATACTTTTGATTTAAGTATCAGTACTTTCAGCTTCTCTGGGGGAAATTTTATGTTGCAGGAAATTTTCCATCTTATCTAAATAGATACATATGCCAGACAATTGAATTGGCATTTGCTAATAATTATTACCATGGGATGCCATGTGTCAGAAAAGGAGTTAATTAACATAGAGACTAACTGTAAATATTTCTTAGCCTATCTTAAAAATCAATGCCATAGTCATGATAAGATCACAATTTAGTATCCAACTTAGTATCTGAGTCTCTAAGTTTCATAACGTAGATGAATAAATATTTTATTAAAAAGTTCATGTCAATTAGTTCATCTCATATTAAACTTGGGAATGAAAGTAGGTATTTGAGGCCATAAGATGGAAGACATTCTTTTTATTTTTTTTTAAGAGAATTACCTTGTGTAATAAATTCTACCCTTTATATTAATATAGCTGGGATTTTATTGTGGTGATACAGTATCCTTGCTTTAGTTCAGATTGATTAATGCTTCCATTATACACTCTTCCTGTGATTATGGCCATATACTGAAAGAGTCATGAATAAGAACAGAAATCCACAAAAAGCAGGTATAAATAATGTACTTTAATAACATTTTTATGAATTAGACCTTTAAGCTGTCATTATGGGACTTACTTTATTCATGGTTAATTTATTTAAAATATCAACTTCTGAAGATCCCTGCATTTTTTCAAGTACTACCAACTATTCTCTATGTCATCTGGCAGCAGAGAAATTAAGTTTTTCATTTATAAAAGGTACAACAATTTAATTATCTCCTTCTTGGATATAAAAGTAATCCATGTTTCTTATATGAAGACTCTCCTTCCCTTGACATTTTTCTCCTTCAGTAGTCAACAATACTCCTTTCTTTCCACCTGACTATGCACCCACATATCCAATTTCCTCCTCATGCTCTTCTCCAATTTGTTTGCCGTTTTGTTAGTAACAGCTAGAGAAGAGTTAGGACATTTTATCTCATTGGTTCTCAGAGGGTTTGCAATTAAGTGTGTCCATAGAGTGTGAACTTATCAGTGTAGTGCCTTTCTCTGAGAAAGTGTCATAGGCTGGGAAATGATGGCTCTATCTGGTAGGGATCACAGGAAAGACTGGCTGACAGAGAAATCCTCTCCACAATAAGCAGCTCTGAGCCACAAATATGTTATTAGCTTCTGCATAAATTAACATCAGATGAAAGAAAAATTAAATGACTTACTTTTTACTTCCTAAGCCCTTACAATNTAGGGATCACAGGAAAGACTGGCTGACAGAGAAATCCTCTCCACAATAAGCAGCTCTGAGCCACAAATATGTTATTAGCTTCTGCATAAATTAACATCAGATGAAAGAAAAATTAAATGACTTACTTTTTACTTCCTAAGCCCTTACAATGGGCTTTTCTCTTGCTTTTAAATGTTTTTATGCCATCTCAAAGCCAGAGAATGCACAATAGTTAATTATAATTGTAAAGCTTTTGAAGATGCCTGTTCCTAGCAAAACGAGCAAACAANTTAAATGACTTACTTTTTACTTCCTAAGCCCTTACAATGGGCTTTTCTCTTGCTTTTAAATGTTTTTATGCCATCTCAAAGCCAGAGAATGCACAATAGTTAATTATAATTGTAAAGCTTTTGAAGATGCCTGTTCCTAGCAAAACGAGCAAACAAATGCAAACGCTTTATTTTCATCTTATGTTTTGTTCTCCCCACTCATGCCTTTCTTGTGTAGAGATTATCCAAAATTTACATGCTTTTGTAACTCTCTGTGGCCAGGATTGATGTATTCTTGGTGGTCGCAGTTAAGTAAATAAGGACGTGCTTCTTTCATAACAATGCATTCCAACACACCTCATCACTGTCACCTCGTTTCTTTAGAGTGGCAGAGGTTGACCTGGAGCCCCAGTCACAGTACAGCATGGAAAATTTCATATAAACAGATAAGTTCAGTTACACTAATGACTATCAGAGCTTTCCATTGTTATCTGCAGAGAGGAATGAAGCAAGAGACGATGGAAGAGTGCTAGCAGGGCTGACTTTGGTCTGAATTCTGTCCCTGGCCCCTTCTGGCTGTGACATTGCAACGTGCTGTAACACACTGAATTCCATTTACCTCATTTGAAAAATGGAACTAGTAAAATCTACCTCGCCAACTCATTGTGAAGAAACTGAGTCAAAGTGCTTGGACAAGAGTGGACGTTCAAAAAAAATAATGATAGCATATATTCCTATGTTTTTGAAACAATCAAAATCTGACTACATAAAATCTTCAGTTTTTCTAAGTGTGACATTTGTTGATCTGAGTAAATGCACATTAATTCTTATTTTTCTGTGTTGAGGGAGGCTATATCAGGAATATTGTATATTGTGAAACTTNAAGCGGCGTGGGTGAGCTGTGACTGTCATCAAGCAGTTGTGACTTTGGAACGGCATTAGTTTGCTAGGCTGCCGCAGCAAAGGTCCTCAAACTTGGGGGCTTAAACAAATTTATTTTCTTATCATTCTGGAGGCTTAAAGTCTAAAATCTAGTCATCAGGGTTGGTTTCTTCTGAGGCCTCTTTTGCTGGCTTGTAGATGGCTATCTTCTCCTTGTGTCTTCACATTATTTTCACTCTGTGTTTGTCTCCAGATTTCCTCTTATAAGGACACCGGTCATTAGGGATTAGAGCGCACCCTAATGACCTCATTTAACTTAATTACAGCTTTAAAGATCCCATTCTTTAAAACAGGCTCACATTCTGAGGCTCTGGGAGTTAGGACTCCAACATAATGAATTTTAAGGGGACCTAATTCAATCCGTAATAGGAACCTAACATCCTCTGGAATGCTCACTACAAAAGCATGTCCAGGAGAATTCTCACCTTTGCATCTGCCCTTTTATTTTACAGTGGAATAGGCCATTCCCCAAATATCACTGGGTAGGCACTGGCCCCAGCACTGGACTAACCTGATTGCCTTGGATCAGGTTATTCATCCAAGCCTCAGTCGCTGGGTGATGACACCACCTAGATATGGTTATGGTAAGTTTAATAAAACTCTCATTAAGTGCTTAGCATGGCTTCTGATAATAGTAGGCATTCAGTAGATGCTGGCTATTTTATTATTTTTTCCTTAGTTTTAAAGGTAAAACATGTCACTAGAGAACACTTAAGTTCTGAATGTATAATTTTGAATAAATGTTAAACTTAGACTGTTTTTTCCAGTAACACTAATTTTTACTGAAACTAATGATACTAACATGTCACTAAAAGATAACATGGTGGGGATTATAAAAGCAATGTTTTTAGAAGTGAAATATTAGTAGCATTAGTGAAGGTTATATTTTATAAGTTGTGTGCCCATTTAGAAAAATGTGTGATAGAAAAGAATTTAGAAGTATTATTTGGTTGTGGAATCCTTTGCTGATAATTGCCCTTCCTTATATAGCAAGCTCTGCCCCTCAAATTGTTCTATTAACACTGGTGCCTAGAAAACAAACTATTTAGAATAGTTGGCCTTTCTTCAGTTTGGAAGGTCTCTTCCCCCAGACATTTACAGGCAGGTAGACTTTCAGCTGGAGAAGGCAATGGCACCCCACTCCAGTACTCTTACCTGGAAAATCCCATGGACGGAGGAGCCTGGTAGGCTGCAGTCCATGGGGTCGCTAGGAGTTGGGACACGACTGAGCGAGTTCACTTTCACTTTTCGCTTTCCTGCATTGGAGGAGGAAATGACAACCCACTCCAGTGTTCTTGCCTGGAGAATCCCAGGGATGGGGGAGCCTGGTGGGCTGCCGTCTCTGGGGTCACACAGAGTCGGACACGACTGAAGTGACTTAGCAGCAGCAACAGCAGACTTTCAGCCAGGGTCTAATGAGTCTATCTTTGACAGCCTGAAGGTGTCTGACTCTGCTTTGATCGGTTGGGATTTATTAGGATGAGGAACAGAAGGTCGAAGGAACATGTAATGTGCTAAATAGATGAAGGGAAAGTAAAGCTTCATGAAAAATCATTGTCTTCTATTCCTTGTATTGTCCAGGAGGAAGTCAGAATGATGGTCAGATCTTACCACAGTTGTAATGACACATTACTTTTTTTCTTCTTCTTTTTTGCCTTCTTCTTCCCTCTCTAGAGGATGAGCTCCAAGGCAGGGGCTGTGTTTGTTGTGCTCACTGCTGTATTTCCCCTGTTCAGTGGCTATTCAAAAATATTCAGCACATAATTATTTAACAGATAATTACAGAGTGCCTGTTCTATGCTGGGGTCTGCAGGGTGAACAAAAGGCAAAGCTTCCAGGAGCATAGAGTCAAATCCAAGAGCTAGACGTTAATTGCCCGATCAGAGTTTTGTCATTAAACTTAAGCTTCTGAAGAAGATAAATGTGGGATGTTGTGAAGCATGTAGCAGAGGAGTGTGACTGATGGGGATGGGGTTCCTGGATGGAAGGCATCCCCGAGAAAGTGATGTCTCAGCTGAGGCCTGAAATGTGTTTTCTCAGTTACGGGGATCTTTTTGGATACGGCTTACTCTGCCAACAGCTGCTCTCCTCTTGCTTGCTCCACCCTGACCCTGTCCAAATTATCCTACTGAAATAGTTCTGACTTCACCTCAGACATCACCTCTGTAGGAATGCCCTCCATCCAGGAGATAGTATATCATCACACAGATAATCTTGTAAAGATGGGTTATGTGCTCAGTCGCTTCAGTCATGTCTGACTCTGTGTGACCCTATGGAGTGTAGCCTGCCAGACCCCTCTGTCCATGGGATTCTCCAGGCAAGAATACTGGAGTAGGTTTCTATGCCCTTCTCCACTGGGTTTTCCAAACCCAGTGATTGAACCCACCTCTCTTCTGTATCCTACACTAGCGACACCTGGGGAACCCCTGAGATGGCTTGAGGCTGGAAGTTTTAAATGTATTACAAAAGCTCTTTAAAATCTACAGTAGTCCTCCCCCTGCCGCACCCCAGTCCGTAGTTTCCCTTTCTGAAGTTTCAGTTACCTGTGGTCAGCCATGGTCCAAAAATATTAAATGAGAAATTCCAGAAATAAACAATTCACGAGTTGTAAATTGTGTGGTGTCCTGAGTGGTGTCCTTACTGCCAGCTGCTGAATGGACGGTCAGAGCGTCCGCTTACCCCAGACCTCCTACCCATTTGCTTTGGATCTACTTAAGTCTAAGAAGTCAGAAAATAACTGGTGAGCACTATTCAGTGAGTAGGGTATGTCTCTGTGCCCTCTGGCCTGGGTTATGAGTCATCCCTTTGTCCAGCGTATCCACACAGTATGTTTCCAGTCCATTTAGTCATATAATTGGTTTGGTTATCAGATTGGCTGTTGGTATCATAGTGCTGTGTTCAAGTAACACTTATTTTACTTAGTAATGACCCCAATGTTCAAGGAAGAATGTGTATATAAAGTTTGGTTCTGTCTGCAGTTTCAGGCATCTGCTGAGAGTCCTGGAATGTATCCCCTGTGGGTATGTGTCCTGAAGACTGTGCATGCATGGTGCTAATTTGCTTTAGTCGTTTCTGACTCTTTGTGACCCCATAGACTGGAACCCGCCAGGCTCCTCTGTCCATGGAATTCTCCAGGCAAGAATACTGGAGTGGGTTGCAATTTCCTCCTCCAAGGTATCTTCCTGACCCAGGGATCGAACCTGTGTCCCTTAGGTCTCCTGCATTGGCAGGTGGGTTCTTTACAACTAGTTCCACGAGTATAAGCTTGTTAGGGTATGAAATATGACTATAAAATGCAAATATATCCACAGTGTATTCAGAACTAGTTTGAAGAGAGAATTGTCAGGAATCCTGATTTATTTAGCAATAGGGGATCTTTGTTTAGTAATTAGGAGAATTACTACTCCTAATATTGAACAGCTACAGACACAATTCACTCAAGTCTCCCATTCATTAAAATAGTATCACCATCTGCTTCTCCACTGTTAAAGTGGTGAGGATATCGAGATCCTTAAAATGATACAATGTATTATGTATATGATTTTAAAAGTGTGATTTTGGTCCCTTGCTGTCTATGGAGACTTTGCTGTGACACTCAGTGATAGGAAATATTTTTATACCTACAGTGTGAATGAATGGAATGTCACCAGCATTGCTTTCATACTTTCCTAAAAAGCCATTAGAAAGGCCCACCCTTCAGGGGCACTAGAGAAAGGGAAGAGAAGCCTGGCAGGACCCCTGCTTGAGGCCTGATTCTTGGGCACAGCCTTTAGATAGTACTTCTGTTTAAATACGAGTTTCATAGTCTGTGTACAATTGCATTGTGGGAGAAGATTGCTTTATTGTCTACTGATGACTCATATTATAGAAATATGTAAGGATTGTGATAATGGTTGCACAACTATAAATTCATTAAAATCATTGGCTTGTTTATACTTAAAATGAGTGAATTTTATGGTATATAAATTATATCTCAATAAAGCCACTGAAAATATTTGTCAGAATACTTTTTTGTATCCTTTTGTCATTACTTCTGATTTTATCTTATTTTAATAATTAATCTACCTTTTGATAACTTAAAGGTGACTTTTTTCAAAAGGTCATTTTTCATTCCAGTCCCAAAGAAAGGCAATGCCAAAGAATGCTCAAACTCCTGCACAATTGCACTCATCTCACATGCTAGTA
>SJYV01017713.1:0-22201 GCA_006410875.1 Neotragus pygmaeus | reverse complement strand
GTACTGGAGTGGGTTGCCATTTCCTTCTCCAGAGGATCTTCCCAACCCAGGGATGGAACCCAGGTCTCCCACATTGTAGGCAGACGCTGTACCATCTGAGCCACCAGGGAAGTCCTTGGGTAGTCACATACCTCTAGGCAATTGATAAAAAACACACAGAACATGTAAAGGCAGTTCTTTGCACTCATGAGTCATGGATGTTTGAAAACATCCATTCTTCATGTTCAGTCCTAAAGGCCATTAACTCCCTAGCAAAGGTTCAAGCAACTAGGAGTACAAAGTCCTAACCTAGTTTAACGGATGAATCAGGACACAAATATACACACTGATTCTTCCCCAGATTTCTTTATTTCCACCAAGATGAAGGAATACACTGAAGGCTGATGGCAGTAATTTCCAGATTCATAAGATGGCTGCCCAGTCCTGTTGGCAGGAGATATGCACTGAATACCCAGATTTTCTTCCTATTTGTTTTTCATGTACAAATGCCAACTAAAAGGGAAAATAAAGACACAAACTATGACCTATGCTCTGCCCTCTAGGACTCCAGCATCCTGCAGAATCCCTCAAATTAAAATCTAAGGCTGATAATTTTATAGGCACCCTGATATCCAAGGCATACAGGGAAACTACAACCTAAGAGGGAAATCTTTTTTGCTTCCAAAATGGGACATGGCTTGTGTGTAAGAAAGCAGCTTAGGAACAGACTAAATGACTCTCGACCTTTCTGGAGGATGGCTAGGAAGAATAAAGCATCTCAAGTTAAAAAAAAAAANAAAATGGGACATGGCTTGTGTGTAAGAAAGCAGCTTAGGAACAGACTAAATGACTCTCGACCTTTCTGGAGGATGGCTAGGAAGAATAAAGCATCTCAAGTTAAAAAAAAAAAAGTGGTATGATCATACAGGAATTATTATAGTGTGTGCTAAGTTGCTTCAGCTGTGTCCAACTCTTTGTGACCCTATGGACTGTAGCCCACCAGGCTCCTCTGTCCATGGGATTCTCCAGGCAGGAATATTGGAGTGGGTTGCCATGCCTTCCTCCAGACTCAGGGATCGAGTCTAGGTCTCATGTCTCCTGCCTTGGCAGGCGGGTCCTTCATCACTAGTGACACCTCGGAAGCCCCTGACCACCGCATGATTTCTGTTTATTTATTTTTAATGCTTATTTCTTTATTTGGCTATATCCAGTCTTAACTGCAGCATGCAGGCTCTAGAGCTCAGAGGCACCATTGCCTGGGTGGGTTTAGTTGCTCCATGTCATGTGGGATCTCAGCTCCTTAACCAGAGATTGAATCCACATCCCTTGCATTGCAAGGCAGATCCTTAACCACTGGACCACCAGGGAATTCCCAGGATAATGTTTAAATCTATATCGCCATGTGGTCTAAAATCAACAATTCTCTAGTCCTACATATACATCTTTATTTTATATAAAATGGAAATTTAATATCTGAGCTATTGAACTATAGCCTCACACCACAAGTGGATTTCATCACAAACCCAGTGGGGAGAGAATCTCCAGTTGCACCCTGCTCCAGGAAAGGCATTGGGGGTTTTCCATCCACAGCACCTGCATCTCCTCCAGATGTCCGAGGTCTTAAGTTTTGCTCTGTGGTGTTTGTGGATGTCCTGATCTTTAACAAGGGGCTTTTCCACATGGGAGTTTGGAAAGCCTGTACCTCTGATGTGGGCGTCTTAACTGCTACAAGACCAACAAAGGAAGGACAGACAGAGGTTGATGAGGTTAGAAAGCATGTAGATATTTCAAGGAAGTTCTTCCTACATGTACTCGAGAAAAAATGAGTCGTGCATGGAGGAAGCAGGGGGCAGACTGTAGGAAGAAGAGGCTGGATGCAAAGCAGTGCAAGGAAGAGAATCTTGAACAGGAGATGCCCATAAGCATGGAGAGCACCTGTTAGATGCCGCAGGTTGAGGGCCTGAGACACCGGGGAAGGTGAGGAGAGGAAGGGGTGGGTGAGGATGACTTTCAGGCTTTAGCTTGGGTGGCAATAGGCTGCAACATCATGTTCCAAAGTCAGAAACAACTGGGGAAGGGAGAAAACAATTTGGAATTCTAGGGACAAAGCCAGATTGTGTTAGGAAGATGGATGAAGATAATTTAAGGGAATAGAGGTTTGAATTACCTGTTCAAAAGTCAAGACATGAAGAGAAGGTGAGAGGTGTAACATACAACCTGTAGCACGCTGGACTCCACCAGGACTTTCCTGGTGGCTCCGATGCTAAAGCGTCTTCCTACAAAGTGGGAGACCTGGGTTCGATCCCTGGGTTGGGAAGATCCCCTGGAACAGAAAATGACAGCCCACTTCAGTATTCTTGCCTGGAAAATCCCATGGACAGGGAACCTGGTAGGCTATAGTCCATGGGGTCGCAAAGAGTTGGACATGACTGAGTGACTTCACTTTCACTGCACACTGAGAAATCTACTCTGGCGCCAGTTGCAGCCACTGATGGTTGGAGAGGCATGCTAAGATCCAGGAGATCCTTCATTAACCTCCCAAATTATGGCCCAACCCTCTCGTATAGATGCAAGCAGGTTACACACACACACACACACACACACACACACACACACTTTAGATTCGACAGATACTTTCTACTGCTGCAATTTTTCTTGTTCTACCTCCTGCAGAAAAAAAAAGGAACTGAACACCATTCTCTGTAGAATTCTCCTCCTTGGAAATCAAAGTTAATTAACATTTACTGAACCTTTCCTGGACACATGGCACAATACCAAATTCCTAAAGGAAAACGAGGATGGATGTGTAGGCGTAGTACTAAAAACACATCAGAGGAGAAGGAGCAAGCCAGTTTAACAGGTTAGAGCACTTTTCTATCCCATGGCTATGAGACTCTGGCCTATCAGTAAACAAACCCACTCATAATAAAAAGCCTTTGCATGCATAAATACATGGTATTTAATTTCTTAAAATAAATTCATAAGCTCAAAGACTGAGCCATCTCTTATAATCTCCCTGCAAGTCATAAAAAATATGCAAGTAAAATAATTTTAAAAATTGTCCACACTAACGTCTACAAGCTCCATCAATTCTCACAGGCCACACCACTGACAGATGTTGTGTTTGCACACTCACCGTAAAGTATGACACATGTAAATCCTGATCCCACATTCACTGGCTTCTCTTTGCTTGTGATACTGGTTCTCAATGCAGGCTGCCATCAGCATGATGAGGCACTTGAAAAAATACACGTGCTTGGGTTGTTCATGCACAGACTTTGTATCTATGGAAGCTGGACCCAGCTGATGATAGCTTTGCTCATCTCCAAGAGGATTCTAACATGCAACCCCATGCGATCTCCCATATCTCTAGGCATATCAGTCAAACCTGAATCCCATCAACTTTCTGAAATCCATTGATACCTCCAACTACTTCCTACAAACACTAGTCACTGAGACAATGGCTGGAGTGTTCCTGCTTCTTCCATTACTTATAGGGCCCCCTGGGGCATCTACCCATTTTCCCTCTTTTCCACAGACTTCTCTCCCAGTTCCATTTCAAGCCAAGCATTAAATAAACCTCTTTCTAAGACATGTTATCTTGGTGCCAGTCTATCTCAGCATTTCAGTTTATTGGCAAAGAATACTGTCATTGGAGTTACTGCTCAAGGAGTCCATTATGACAGGAAAAGACAAGGTTATTTAGTCCAACTCATCTAGGTTTGGGTGTGGGATGTAAGGTGTGAAGTGATTATATATTTGCATACAATTCAAAGAGTGTATTGTTGCGAGCGTGCATGGATGCTAAGTCACTTCAGTCATGTCCGACTCTTTGTGACCATTTGGATTGTAGCCTTCCAGGTTCCCCTGTCCGTGGAATTCTCCAGGCAAGAATACTAGAATGGGTAGCCATTCCCTTCTCCAGGGGATCTTCCTGACCCAGGGATCAAACCCAGGTCTCCTGCATTGCAAGCAGATTCTTTACCATCAGCCTCCAGGGATGCCCCCCAGTAAAACCTCCCTCCTAAAGTGATAGGACCCAAACTGTCTGCCCTCTGCATGGAGACTTCCCTGGGGAAGGGTACCTTCTGCTGCCTTCCACTGGGTATACACCTTCACACAGTGAGTGGCATCTAAGCCTGGTTTCTGTCCTATATTCTAAGGCTCTGGATAAATGAGGATTGTGTGGCTGAAAAAACAGGCTCAGTTCCTAAGGCAGTCACGTCCACCTCACTGGCACTCGGCATCCTTACAGCTCATCCTGGATGAAGCAGAGGAAGAGGAGCCAGACCTCGTGTCAGGGGGACCCCAGGGCGGAGGGGGCGTGGGGCTCACACACAGGGGCGTGAAGGGGCCTCTACCTGCCTGTGACTCTGGTTCAGACACCAGGCTTGTAAAAGTCAACACCATCTCGGTAACAGGCATGGGAGACAGAAATAACAGAAGGGAGTTTCTGACGTCAACTTCTCGGTGGAGATTTTTTCCTTTCACTGAAAAGGCCAAGTATCCTAACACCTGTAGACAGAGTCTGTCCTTACCTCACAGTGAGGAAGAATCATTTTCATAAGTTCCCTAAGACAGAGCTTACTCTTCACGCCAGCGTCGCTCCTGAGGACTCCAGGGATGCAAGCGGGACAGCATGTGTTCTCAGGGAGCAGACTTGATTTGGGTCTCCCGATAATTCACGGAACTTGCTTCGGGGAACATGAGCACAAAGTGAGGAGAGATGGACACGTATTAAGAACTATAATTTGAAAGCTGGAAAGGCCAATTAAGATGCTCTGCGTGAGATTTGAAAGGAAACCATTGCAAAAGAATAAAACTTTATTAAGCGTCAGCCCTTCTGGGGCTTTTGCGCTCTTCCCTCCTCCCCCCTCCATCTCTCTCATATCCATGAGTGTGTGCATGCACACGAGTGGGCACAGGCACGCATGCACACACACACACACACACATACACACACATGCTGGAATGGATTTTATTCACTCTTATTTTCCAGATGATAAAACTAAAACCAGGCAGGCTGTGTCAAGGTCACAGCCAATAACTAGAGAGAGAAGCTTCTAACCTACCCGTGTGCAGATCTGTGCTATTCCTACTTGCAGAACTGCTCATACTTCCTCGGAGAGTCTGTTTCTTTCCCCCGAATCGAGCAGCTCACTAGCTCCCATGCCTAAACCAGGGAAAAAAAAGAGTGCAGAGGTTAAGAGAGAAGGTTGTCGGGTCAGAGTGTTGAGCTCAATTCCCAGTTCCACTGTCATGCTGTGCAATCTTGGGCAAGTTACTTAATCCCTCCACCCTTCAGCTTCCTTATCTGTAAAATGGGAGTAATGAGGATGCCATGTGCTTCAGAAACTGTTCTAAAGATTAAAGACAATACAGGTAAAACACTGAGAATAATTCCTGGCATTGTAGGCAAGACATCAACTCTCACTGGGTTAAGCCACTGTGATTTTGAAGTTGTCTGTTTCTGTAGTCACTGCCTATCATAACAGATGTAGTTCAACAAATATGTTAAATTAATTTTAATTGAGTCATTATGCATTAAAGTTATGTGGCAAGAGCTGTTGCTGAAGGGAACTATGGTTTTGGGGTTCTATTTTATCCCTACAGTCAACCAACTCTTCTGCAAAGAATAATTTTCAGTTGTGTTCTAAAGATGAGATTTCTTCTGATGAATAACTTTATCTCTCAATAAATTCATTCGTTGATCATCAATATATCAGCACACTACCGAGCACATAATTCAGAAATAATTTTTTTCCTCTTATTTCACTCAGGGATTTTTAGCAGCAAATGATAATTGATCCCATTTTTTAAGAAGAGCCTGTAGTACTCACAAATCTTCTATTTTAAACCTTCTTAAAAGTATTATGCCTCTAGATGAAAGGCAATAGAGATATCTGAAACTAAATAAATAATAAATTCCCAAGAAGTCCAGTTTCAATAAATGATGAGAATTCTAAAACTGAGAAAATCTGTCTTGGGTAAACCCATCTGAACTGACAGTCTCATTTTAATTTCCATGAATGTGCCTTACTTACAAATTCTGACATCCTTTCCTGGAGGAGAGACTGCCAGCCTTGACTCTGGGTTTCTATTGTTTCCTGGTGCATTCGGGGCTTCCCAGCTGACACTAGTGGTAAAGAGCCTTCCTGCCAATGTAGGACACGCAGGAGACATGGGTTCGATCCCTGGGTTTGGAAGACCCCCAGAGCAGGAAATGGCAACCCTCGGGAGTTGAACACATACCACTTCCTGTAGCATGCAGTTGACTTCTATAGTCACCTCTAAGACCTCAGCTCTTTGAAGAAGGGGAAGCCCCAATAAGAAATTCACTGGATGTTAGTCAGAACAAGAGACCGATCTCTTGCTCTGTCTGCAAAACTAGATGACACACGTTTACCACTGTGGCTCATGACAAACCATGGTGATCATCTGCGAAGATTTAAAATGATGAACTTTACAAATGCCCATCAGTTGCCAACCCATCCATAGCACATAAACACATAATTAACTTTCTAAACATGGATTCTGTGGACATTTAAAAATGCATATTAGTTACTTGATATTCTGCCCATTCCTGGCCACTTATATAAATATTGGGTTGAGAAACTTCTTAAAATGCACTGAATTGACTTGGTCATCTTCAATAGTAATTGACTAAATAGATAATGAGGGTCTTTTTAAACCAGGTATTATGGACTCAATAATCTTTAAGGAACTTTTGCATCGCTTTAACCCAAGGTGTCAAGACTTAATTAGAATGTGAAATTCACGGATCATTGACCAAAGCACACAATTGGTCTGAGCAGATGCATGACTGCAGATCACCAGTGAAACAGCTCCTTAGAGCCACAACTCAAAATAATATGTTAAAGGCGTGTGGATTCATCCACTTGGAATACTTCTCATGAAGAATTCACCATTTTAACATTCTTAAAGGAGGAATTTTAATTTTTTTCCCAGTTGATGTTGGAAAGGTTCTCTTTACAAATGAATAACAACTAATTAAACTGAAAGAAATGATACAAATGTTTTAAATCATCATTTTTTAATCTAATCCCCACCCATGGAAGCATTGATTCAGACAAGGGACATCAATGGGGCAACCAAACCACTGCATAAAACACTGTGAGGAGGAAATGCTAGTCCCAAGGTGTCTTGTGCTGTCCTACTGATCAGTTGCTAATTGCAAAAGAATGAAAGAGAAAGCTTTTATGGAAAGTTCTGGACATCTTATCTTAGCGTCACTACTGGTGGATCCTGCTTGATGATGTTCTGAGATGTCCTATGCAGTACCCAGCAACACCTATGAGATCTTCTTGTTGACAATGTTTGAAATGAAAGTGTTAGTTGCTCAGTCATGCCTGACTCTTTGTAGCCCATGGACTGTAACTCGCCATAGGGATTCTCCAGGCAAGAATACTGGAGTGGGTTGCCTTGCCCTTCTTTAGGGGATCTTCCCAACCCAGGGATTGAACCTGGGTCTCCTGCATTGCAGGGAGATTCTTTACCATCTGAGACCTAACCCACAGTTTTTAGGAAGAACATAAATCACTCCAATCAGGCTAATCCTCGATGAGGGATAATCCCCAATGGTGGGGGGGTGGGGGGAGGAGGATAAGGATCCCTGGATGATAAAAGAGTCCCAGGCTCTGAGAGTAATTTTTTTTAAAGGTTTGTTCCACAGAACCAGTGGAATAATTGCAGAGTCTCTCAAAGTAACTATTTTGAAAAGGATAACATTCATTTGAACACCCAGATCTTGGTATTTAAGTGAAAATTAGTCTATATTCATATACACACCACACAAAACATTGAGTTAAATTAAACAGTCTAGCCCATATGACCCAACAATGAGAATTCACCAGAAAACCTATATCAGCCATTTTCAAATTTTATTGTGCATCAGCCACATGTGGAATATCTGTTAAAAGTGCTAATTTTTGAAGCTGATTGAGTCAAAAACTCTGCAAGTATCCTGATGCTGTGTAGCTGAATGAAACATAAATGGAAATTCCTGGATGCCCATACTATTGGGCTCTGACCTGGCTCCATCTTATGAAATCTTCAGAACACCGTGCAACTTCTCTGGCCTCAGAATCTCCTGGAAAAGATGGAAGCTGATTTCTGAATACTTCTTGTTCTAGAGTCCTTTGCCCATGTCAGACTCTTGCTGCTTTTGCTCTCTGGGTGGCCAAAGAGCAAAATAATATGAAACATTATTCTCAGTTCATGTATATAGACACTGAACCCCAAATTGTCCTCTGATTGGCTGGACATCCTGAACTCTGGACTCACGTTTACTCTCAGGACTAAGATAACCATAACAAGAATGGCCTGGCCCAACTGGCAGTCTCCCAGACCTGTGAACTTGATAATGATTCCACAAGGGGAAGCACTGTAGAGAGCTAGAATTGGGTACTTCAGGGAGGCCTCTAAGGATGGGAAGGGAAAGATTTGTTGAGGGGAGGTAGGAATCTGACTGCAATGCAGCAGACCCCGGTTCAGTTCCTGGGTCAGGAAGATCAGCTGGACAAATGATAGCCTCCCACGCCAGTATTCTTGGGCTTCCCTTGCTGGTAAAGAATATGCCAGCACTGCGGGAGACCTGGGTTTGATCCCTGGCTTGGGAAGATCCCCTGGAGAAGGGAAAGGTTAACTAATCTAGTATTCTGGCCTGGAGAATTCCATGGACTGTATAGCCCATGGGGTCGCAAAGAGTCAGACATGACTGAGTGACCCCCACTTTCACTTTCAGGGGACTTCAGGCGAGAACAGCGTGAGCATAAGTACAAGGCTAAGAATGGGCAGGAAGGCTCAGGGGTCACTCTACCGTGATCAGAGCATTTGTGTCCAAAAGTGGTTGGATTCAAGAGAAGTATCCTAGAATTCAGATCAAACTTTAGCTTTGCTTATATTCCAACATCAGAGCCAGCACCGAAGAGAAAGCTCAGTAAAGAATTTTCCAAGTGTGAAACAACACTACAATCATGCATGAGAAGAAGGCTCTCTCAACAAACTCACACGCAGCATATGCTGCTTAAAATGCATCCTATATATCCACAAGCATAAACATCTGCAAGCAAACAAAGGTAACTGAGCGGGGAAGAGACTGCGTGTGCTTCCAGAGACCTCCCTCCCTCAGAAGTGGGTAGCGGCTTTGATTGTGCAGGCAGGAGACATTTGGTGGGGACAGGCTTGCTCTGCCAACTCAGCCTCTGCCATGTCATGAGTCACAGAACTGGCAGGCTCCAAGTACACAGGCAGTCTTAAGACCCTCCACGCCTGCCAGCTCTACTGAGTGGATGGGATTCAACCAATGCCCACTTCTTCGAGAAGGATTATTTTGAATGAAATTTTTCCTTCGAGGGCAAAAAAAGACATACACGATTTCCTTTAGGGTAGCTTGATAAAATGATCCCAAAATTCAAAAAGGAAAAAAAGAAGTCTACTTCACCTACGGCTGGGATTTTCCCTTGATGCAAGATTCTTTAGACTGAAGGGGAGTTTGCTGGCTGCCAACACTCCCAGGACAGGCTGCTGGCACCAAGTTCTCTGAGAAAAGCAGCAGATGGCCTCTGGGGAGCCGAGGGAGTCAGCCAAGATTTCCCCAGAGAATCACTGGATGGATGTCCCAATTACTTTGGGTACACAAGCCCTTGGCCCTAACCAAGTCCAACCTTCATTTAGAGTTTTAAAGCCCAGGGTCTGTGTGAGTCATCTGCCAACAGAAGATGCTGGTCTCATCCATGTAAGAGGAATTGACTCTTCTTCCCAAGGCCAGCCTCAGTCATGTGAGGCATCACTATACCTAACTTCTTCCAGACCAAGCCTTGAATCAAGTGCTGTTAATAATACTAATTATTATTAATGATAATTAATAAGATCAGTTGGCCTTCTAGGTAGGGCTCATCTGCTCTGGTCATACCAAATGGGCCAATGGTTTATGCACAATATTTGCTAACTTCAACAAGTGCCATGAAAGTGAAAGTGAAGTCGCTCAGTCGTGTCCGACTCTTTGCGACCCCATGGACACCAGGTTCCTCCGTCCATGGGATTTTCTAGACAAGAGTACTGGAGTGGGTTGCCATTTTGATCAAATTGTTTAATCTTTTCTGGTGATAGCTTTGTATTTCTGGAGCGGGTTCACAAAAAGAAATAAAACGAGAGTTTTGTCTTTTACCTAGAGCAGCCAGGACTTGAGGTTAAAACAGAATTTAGCCTGAGTCAGCTCACATTCATTGGATACTCATTCCAGTAAGGCATCTACCTGGAGAAGGAAATGGCAACCCACTCCAGTGTTCTTGCCTGGAGAATCCCAGGGATGGGGGAGCCTGGTGGGCTGCTGTCTATGGGGTCTCACAGAGTCGGACACAACTGAAGTGACTTAGCAGCAGCAGCAGCAGCAAGGCATCTACCATTCTAGGATGAAGCAAACAAACACAGGATATCACACACACACAAAATGAAGCATGGCCACAGCTCTCTTTTAAAAATCATCCATAAACAGGTATTGATGAGTACTGATTCTGATCAATACCATATTCCAAGATGTTGACTGAATGAGGGAGAGTGTTCTTTATCTTGAGGATGCTTATCTACCAGGAGAGCTAGGACTTACACAAGAAATATCGTGCAAGGAAATAACACCAAGCATCATTGGATAGATCAGTTTTAGTGCTTTTGAATAGACAAGGTACCGTTTTCCTACGTGTCTGTGTGGTTCATTTCAGGGTTTTGACGTTTGGCTGTCTCTTCAAGGAAAGCCTCTGATATCCACTAGACTTAAGATTGCGGATACCTGTTGGAGAAGATGGATGCCATTCATCCATCCCTCAGGAGAGGAACTGTTAATCACTTTAGCTGAGCATTTTGAGCTCGATGCAGTACCGAGTTGTTGCAATATAGGTTGTCAGGCCATTCATTTTGGAAAACTTCAGAGGTACTACTCTTTGCTTGATAGATATGAACGTGTTTTGCATTGTAAGTTTCTGTTTTCCTCATTGCTTTTCTGCTTTTAAAAACATTTTTGTACTGAAGGCAAAGAAAGGACATCACAGAAACGGGAAGTAAAACAGGGCAAGGACCTGAGTCTCCCACCCAGCCCAGCACTGCCTGGCTCCGGCACTCGGTGACCCTGCCCTCTTGGCCTCCACTGCCACAGAGCTCGTCTCTGGACTTCCAAATCCTCTTCCTCGTTCAAGACCTCCATCAGATAGCACATCTAGGAAGCCCTTTCAAATCTCCATCTCAAGCAAGTACAGTCTTTCCCTAGAACATTCATTGATTCTCTAACAGCCTTTAGCACTTCTTCCCACGTATAAACTTATGCCCTTATATATTGGTTTCTACAGTACATAAACCACACATCTTGTAAACATCATAACATCCCCTGCTGCATCTAAAATCTATCACAGTGTCTAAAAGCACTCCACATTTAGTAAATGCTTATTGCATATATTTACTGGATGAATAAATGAATTATCAATGCAGGGAGATTCTTCTGAAGAATCTAACATGTATATCAATCAGGACACAAAAATGGGAACAGCATCGTGTGTATAACTGAAGCAGATTTACAACTTAAATAAAAGTGGTCAATACTTCAAATCACTGCTCAGTTCATTTGGCTTAGTATATTTCTTTGCTAGGCACTCAGAGATCTGGCTAAAATTAAACAATCAGCATACGAACAGAGGAACTCTATTTAGACCATCTCAAGACTGCTTCTTTAATAGGAACTTCTTCCTTACTTTCCCTTGAAATTGGGAGGAAAACCTGGGAAATGGCCTTATTAAACTGAGGAAGCTTAGTGGGAATGTGTTGTGGACAAAGCCCTCATTTGTCTAGGATTGGAAACCCAGTCCTGTTGATAAGTTATTAAATAAGAAAAGTGAACTATCAATAAAGTAGTACTGCCCCACCCAACCACTAAGATAAATAAAGTAGATATTGATCAGGTGGGCGAGAAATAGGAATTCCCTGGTTGTCCAGTGGTTAAGGCTCCAAGCTTCCACTCCTGGGAACATGGGTTGATCTCTGGTCAGAGATCTAAGATCCTGTATGCTGCATATAAAACAAACAAAACATGAGGGAGAAAAGACATAAAATAATGCAATCTACCAGCAGGCTGAAATGAATGTTGGTAAAATGACAGGCGTATTAACTGGAACGCCTTTTCCCTAATGACCAAACTTCAGGTATAACAGCTACCATTTCCTGAGGGCCTACTATATGCCAGGCAAGTGGAAAGCCCTTTAAATATATTGTCTCACTTATTCATCACAGAACCTCAAAGTCAATATGATTGTTCCTATATTACAGGGAAGGAAACCAAAGCTTACGGAGGTTAAGAAACTCGGCCAGCTAACATAGCAAGAGTGTGCTTTAAACATTGTCAACTACCACCTTCTGCCCTAAAAGCAGATCTTGGGATTCTCCATTTCTTCAGTATTCACAAGCTTAGACACACACGTGTCCCAGCTTAATCTCACCTCAACTCTCTTATTAATCAGGGCCAGCTTTAAAGGACTGACTTGTGAGGCTGCAGCTGAGAAATGGAAAAAGGCCCAAGAGCTGCTGTCCTCAACACATGAAGTGAACAGCTCACAGTGAGGCATCTCATTGTTGACTGTAGTGTTTATTAATATTCCTGACTCCAGTGAGTGCTCCTACTACACCATGCTTTTATTTTGCATGAAGAGAAAAATGCGATCAAGGCATGCATTCACCATGTGCAGATGAAGACCCTCCCACTTGTTAAGAATGCTTTGAGGAAAAAAGGGACCGAGGCTTCCTTCTGTCACCGTACTCCCTCCTCCAAAGCACCCTCCTTGGCACCAGGTGACTTGGGGACCCAGGAGGCTTGGTTTTTCTAGATGAAATTCAGCTGAGTTGGTTGCCTAAAAAGAGATGAACCTGGGAAAGCTTCAGTTAAGCAATCAACGATCTCTCTCTTTCATCAGACATAACTGAGTTCTGGTCTCTCACCTCCTGCGCCAGCTGCCTTGAAAGGAGCCTGTAGGGACCTCCCTGGTGGTCCAGAGGTTAAGACTCCACTTGGCAATGCAAGGGGCGTCGGTTCCATCCCTAGCTNGATCTCTCTCTTTCATCAGACATAACTGAGTTCTGGTCTCTCACCTCCTGCGCCAGCTGCCTTGAAAGGAGCCTGTAGGGACCTCCCTGGTGGTCCAGAGGTTAAGACTCCACTTGGCAATGCAGGGGGCGTCGGTTCCATCCCTAGCTGGGGAACTAAGCCCGCGGGCCACAACTGGAGAGTCCGTGGGCCACAGCGAAAGATCCCAGATGAGGCAATGAAGATGGTGCAGGCCACAACTAAGACCCATCGCAGCATATAAATAAGTTAGTGTTTTTTTAAAAGGGCCTGTAAATCTACCCCAAATCTGGCTGCTGGGTGAAAGTCCTGGTGAAGCACACACAGGGCCGCTGGGAACAGCAGCCTCTCCACCCCCAAGAGCTCCGTGCTGCCTGCTGGGGAGGGAGGACCATCCTCCAGCTTCTGTGGGCTCTGCTCTCTGCTCAACGCGCCTGCAAAGGGCAGAGGCAGTCAGAGCAGACGTGAGCCTGAGCACCGCGGTGTGTAAATGCTTGTGTTTTGAACCACACCGTTTTGCAATAATCTGTTTTGCTCATCAGCACATCAAGAGCGTGTTTTCTTGTTTTCCTAGGCATATGGTCACGGCAGCTTTCGAAGTAGCCCAAATAAAGTTCTAAATATGAACTCACAATAGCAAAGTCAACAAAGCTAGAAGCAGTTCATCTCTGGGTGCTCGAATTTGCATCTCAATGTGAGAGGCAGGACTTCACAGAGGCCAAGGATTAATAGAACTAATCACCTTATTTCCCCCAAAGGTTTGACCCTGGGTGTGATTTGTGTCCACAAAGCTGATATAATGATGACCAATCCCTCTTATTAATGCAGCTAAAAACGGAACCCATGTAAGAGCTTATGTAACTTAAACGACACGCGACAACTAAAGACTGCTTCCCCCAGAGCTCTTAGAGCCAAAGTTAAATTGGCAGCTAATGAAAAGTGTAAATTTGGGGGCATTTCTCTTCCTGTCTGCACTGCTCCTTCATTAAGTTAGATCTTTCAGCTTCAAGAGCATAAGAAAAATACGAAAACACAAGGTGAAGCCAGATTTATAAACATTTTCAACATAATCTCTCCAACTAAGTCTTTGGTGCCCACGGCTAAGTGTTACTATCATTTGAAATAATTCTCTTATTACTATTAGAAATAATTATAGCAGTTACTTTGTCAGATGCCTATTATTCTGAAGACTCACATTTTATATAGTAAATAATAATACAGAAAAATCTTTAAATTTTTTATATTGCAGGGTATAATATTCTTTTCACGTCTCTCAAGCCAGAAAATTGCAAAAAAGCAAAGCAATGAGAAATTATTTGTGTATTATAAAATGTTGTAGCCTTATACAGAAGCCTCGGGGGAAAACATACATATTTACTCATGAATCCCATCTCAGTTACACCTTTGCTCATTTAGAAGCTGTGTTTAGGTTTCGAAATCACTGGATGTGTTGTTTCATTTGTTGATCTTTCCATGACATTTTAGGAAAGATATTTTTAAAGCCTAAGACAAGTCAAAAGGTTTCTTTTGAATTACTTAGTTCTCAGTTATTATGTAGATGCTTGATTGAATCTGATGAATGATTTTTGAAAGAAACACTCACTAAATTTATGAACCGAAAATTTTACAAACAAACTGGCATGTCTAGACTGAAGGGTGTACATCTCTGGTCTGGAGTCACATTTTGCTTGTTCTGCAGAGTGGGATTTTAATTTTGTTTAAGCTTATTTGTTGCTAACTTTTTAAAATCAAGTGATTTTCATTTTTTAAATTCTCATCTCCTGATTTCTTTGGGGGAAAAAAATCATTTTCTGACAACCCTGGACCTCCATTCCCACCACAGGCAGGATCTGAGGGGCAGGTGCCTGCTTTAAGGGGAACTTTGACCTTCAGTTCATCGTCATCCCTGCCCAGTCTGCTCACTAACCTATCTCCCACCTGGGCCCCGTAGGCACTTCAGTTTGCAGGTCCTGATGTAGACACAGCCTGAATGTCTTCCCAGCCTCGGGGGTCCTGCAATGAGAAAGAAGCTCCATCCCATCAGAGGTGTGGAAGATGATTATGAATCAAGCAATTTGGCTAGAGAAGGTCACCAGTCTCTTCTAAGGGAAGGATAGAATAATAAGACAAATAACAAAGTGAGAAATAAAATGTGAGCTAGTGACATGAATGGTTGTCAGTCTCTAAATAGGTTTTACTTAAACTGAGACCTGAATGACATGAACACCTGGAGGGGAAAACATTCTGGATGAAGAGACCGGCTGGCTTCAAGTAGGAGGATGAGGATGTGTGTGGTGGGCAAGGGGCAGAAAGGTCTGGGAGACTTCCCTGGTGGTCCAGTGGCTAAGACTCCACACCCGCAATGCAGGGGGCCCCAGGTTCAATCCCTGCTCATGGAACTAGATCCCACATGCTGCAACTAAGACCTGGCAACAAAATAAATAAATCTTAAAAAACACACACACAAAGAAATGAAAGGTCCATTGACTTAGCACAGGATGAGTGAGGCAAAGTGTTGTTCAAGATGATGTCTGTGAACTCTGCAGGGGGGATACCATATGGTCCTCTTACAAGAGAATTCCTTATAGAATTTGAATTTTATCCAAAGAATGATGGAAAATCCAGAGCAGGTTCTAAACAGGGGAGTAATACGAAAGAAGCTATATCTTGGAAAGCTCATTCTGACGCTAGATTGAGAAGGATCGAGGGAAGGTGGGAAATGTAACCTGGGAGACCATGTGAGAGTTCAGCGCTGTGTTGATCATCGGGCATGATAGTGGCTCACCCCCTGTGCCAGAGACTGCAGTTTAATTGTTCTGGAATAAGACCTATGAAAAGTATTTTATCTTTATTGTTTTACTTTTACTCAATATCGGAGTATTACCGATTAACAAAGCTGTGATAGTTTCAGGTGGAGAGCCAAGTACTCAGCCACACACATCCATGTATCCATTCTCCCCCAGACTCCCCTCCCATCCTAGCTGCCACGTAATAATGAACAGAGTTCCCTGTGCTGTACAGTAGGGCCTTGTTGGGTTTCCACTTTAAATATAGCAGTGTGTATACATCAATCCAAACTCCCTAACTATCCCTTCTCCCCACGTTTTCCTCTGGCAACTATGAGTTCGTTCTATAAGTCTATGAGTCTGTTTCTGTTTTGTAAAGAAGTTCGTGTGCATCATTTATTTTTAGATTCTGAATATAAGTGCTATCATAGGGTATTTCTCCTTCTCTGTCTGACTGACTTCACTCAGAATGACAGGCTCTAGGTTCCTCGTGTTGCTGCAAGTGGCATTATTTCATTCTTTTATTTAGTGGGGTTTTTTTTTTTTGGTTTAATTGAAGGATAATTGCTTTATAGAATTTTGTTGTTTTCTGTAAAACCTCAACATGAATCAGCCATTCAGTTCAATTCAGTTCAGTCACTCAGTCGTGTCTGACTCTTTGTGACCTCGTGGACTGCAGCACACCAGGCCTCCCCATCCATCACCAACTCCCAGAGTTTACTCAAACTCGTGTCCATTGAGTCCGTGATGCCATCCAACCATCTCATCGTATGTCATCCCCTTCTCCTCCCACCTTCAATCTTTTCCAGCATCAAGGTCTTGTCAAACAAGTCAGTTCTTCGCATCAGGTGGCCAAAGTATTGGAACCTACTCACCAAAGAAAGGACAGAGCTGGGTGAATGGCATGACACCTTCGGCTATGGAAGAGGTCCCCCTGTAATGAACAACTTTTTAAAGCAGCAACACTACCCAGGACGGGGCATCTCTATTGCACTGCCATCTGAGGAAGAGGCTTGTGTGGCTCAGAAGGCAGATCGACAGAACGCTGACCCTCAGAGACTCTAGTTCAGCGTCTGAACCATCCAGAGGACAGGAGTCTCGGGTTCCGTCGCTATTAACTGAGCTATTACTCTGTGCCAAGTGACCTACGAGATGCTTCCTCAGGTTATCGCCTCCCATCCTCAAAGAAACTTCCAGTTATAGTGTTATCCCTATGGATTAGGAGAGCAGAGGCTCCTCTGAGAGGTCAATGACTTGCTCTAGGTTAATCAGATGGTCAATGGAAAAATGGGTCATTTAAGAAATGAGGCTTTCATTATTAGCATATAATGTAAAGCACGTCCCGGTCTTTTGGATAAGACGGATGTGCGGCATAGGGGCTTCCCAGGCGGCACAGTGGTAACTAATCCGCCTGTCAATGCTGGGGACCCAAGAGAAGCAGGTTCAATCTTTGGGTCGGGAAGATACCCTGGAGGAGGAACTGGCAACACCTTCCAGTATTCTTGTCAGAGAAATTCCAGGGACAGAGGAGCCTGGTGGGCCACAGTCCATGAGGTTGCAAAGAGTCAGATATGACTGAGCAACTGAGTGCAAATGTAATACATGATCATTCAATTCACCAAGTGGGGTGAAGCGGAGAGCAAAGATCAGGAGAAGTGGCTGGGGGCGGAACTGAAACTTGGTGGGACTGTGAAAGGTCCGCGGAATTTACAAGGGAAGAGAGGCAAAGGGGAGCTTTTCAAGTGGGGCAGAGAGAGAAAGCAGGGATGGGAAGGCACCCTGTGTGTTCCGAGGACCTAGCAGAGGCCTGGCTGGCTGTGATGCGGGCTCAGCCTGCAATATGCAGAAGCAGAGCAACGCCTCCCGGCGCCAAGCAGCAGAGGAAGCCTCCTGCNGCAGCCCACCAGGCTCCCCCATCCCTGGGATTCCCCAGGCAAGAATACTGGAGTGGGTTGCCATTTCCTTTTCCAACGCATGAAAGTGAAGAGTGAAAGTGAAGTCGCTCAGTTGTGTCCTAGTGACCCCACAGACTGCAGCCTACCAGGCTCCTTCATCCATGGGATTTTCCAGGCAAGAGTACTAGAGTGGGTTGTCATTGCCTTCTCCGAAAATAAAGTATAAGTGATCCTAAATATAGTAATACATAGTTTTCATTTTAAAATGCTTTGCAAATCCGACAATATTTGTGGAAATAATATGACTGCACTAAACTCTTGCGATACTCAGGAAACCATCAGTTCTAAGAGGTGTGGTAGAGATCTATACTGGAATTAAGAGTGTTCAAGAGAGATGGAGAACCACCCATGAAACTCTTTAAGTTACTGAAATACATTATCATCAGAATGGACAGAATTCATCACAAGGTGTGTTCATGTATACCAAAGCCCTCTGACATTTCCAGCATGTTATAAATAAGGCAAAAGGCATCATGAAGTCTTTCCTATATCCTTGGCTTTGACACTGTATGATCTGGCAAAATATTAATATGTTAATGGGGCAGCTTTTAAAAAATATTTATTTTTATTTGGAGGATATTTGCTTTATAATATTGTGCTTATTCTTCTCATGTATCAACATGAATCAGCCATAGGGATATGTATATCGTCTTCCAAATGAACCCCTCTCCCATCTCCCATCCCTCTAGTTTGTCACAGAGCACTGGATTTGAGATCCCTGCAAATTTCATACAACAGATTTCCACTGGCTGTCTAATTTTACACATGGTAATATACATGTGTCAATGCTACTCTCTCAATTCATCCCACCTTCTCATTCCCCTACTGTGTCCACCAGGCTGATCTCTATGTATGTGTTTCCAGTGCTGCTTTGCAATTAGGTTCATCAGTACTTATCATTCTAGATTCCATATGCACGTTGTAATATATATTTGTCTTTCTCTTTCCAGCTTACTTCACTCTGTATAATAGGCTCTAGGTTCATCCACCTCATTAGAGCTGAGTCGATGCATTCCCTTTTATGGCTGAGTAATATTCCATTGTGTATATGTACCACAACTTCTTTACCCATTTACCTGTTGATGGACATCTGGGTTGCTTCTAAGACCAAGCTACTGTAAATAGTACTGTGATGAACATTGGGGCACATGTATCTTCTTTGATTATGGTTTTCTTAGGGTATATGCCCAGTAGTTGCACTGCTAGGTCATAAGGTAATATTATTTCTAGCTTTTAAAGGAATCTCTATATGGGGTAATTATTGATAAAATGACCTTTGTTTAAAACACTGGTTGTTTTTGTCAAAATTTTTGACTATTAACAAAAAAATGCACTTGGTTTTGGAACTTATTTAATAAGAAAATGTACAGAATTTTCCATAGGTCAGGAACTCTTTTAATCACCAAAAAAAAAAAAAAATTATCTTAAATTGTCATGTACTACCCCCAGTTTCTAGCTGCTGAAACTGAAACACAGAGTTTAAGCAGCTCCCCAAAAGTCATATGTCAGTGAGTGGGAGAATCCTGGAATTTAACCCAAGAATTTATTCCTGGAGTCCATATCTCTCAGGCATAAAATCTCCTGTGCTAATAAAGTGACTTAAAGACAAAAACAGTAGACTCTGGAATCAAACATACCTGGGTTCAACTTATTGATCTTATAGCTATGTGATCTGTTTATTTTTTCTATGTTGTATTGAATTTCAAAGAGAATTGGGTTTCAATTAATTTTTTACCAGGTTATAAATATGACTTAGAACTTGGACTGCTTCAGAATCTTATTTTATCTTTTAATCTATTTGCTCACAAATATTTTTTGAGTACCTGCTATTTGCCAGACACTTTTATCATAAGTACAATTATGGATAAGTCAAAGTTTGTTCATGTTATGGAGCTCATATATTATGTACCTACTAGTTCACCAGCACTCTCAAGATATACCTGAAACTTATCAAATTGTTTTCTGAGGGGAAAAAAAAAAGATTATTTCATATCCATTTCTCTCTCCTGGAGTCAGGTAACATATTTTCAAATAATGTGACCCTCTTAACCAGTCTGCATTTAACCAGGACAAAGAAAAGCTTCATTACAGATGGAAATGTAGCTTTTTTGCCACAAGTAGATCATCTCTCTGTCAAGAAGCATCTGAGGCACATCAAACAATGGTAATTAATGTTAATGGGAAACCCAACAAAATCAATTCCTTTTCTGCATTTAGTCTCCCAGGAGGAGTCTGGCTTCAGTTCACAGTCGAGAGATAGGCTCCTTGAATTTGGGAAAATGGCACTGTGATTATTTTGGCTGTTTAAACTAGAGATGCTTCTCCTGGGATTTACTATGCAATCACGATTACTCCTTTAGAGATACATTTAGATGAAGATTAATCATCACAGGTCCATCTAGACTGCACTAAGAAAAAAATTGAGCTCTACAAACTATCACAATTTGCAATCTTTGCAATCACTGCAATTTCCAGTTGGGATCAAGTATAGTAGGTATTAAGAAGAAATGACATGCTAATCCCAGAAGTGAGGTGTGCCTTGTATTATGGTAGTGGGTATATAAAGGACATTTATTTTGTTTGCCTGCTCAACATCCATCTTTTATTCATTTGTTAATAGGATATCAACCTTAATTTCTTAATTCACTCATTTCTTACCACCAGGCTTCTGGGTCCAGTTATGAGTACATTAACCAGCCTTGGCCAATCAGCATGTTCTCTCTTCTGGCCACAGTAGAATGGAAACATGACCAATGTCAGCCAGTTCAATGAAACTGAATCCTGGGATTTTCTTGAACTATTAGCAAAGTGAAAATTTCTTTTATGCTTGGACTGACTATCATATAAACCTGATAGAGTGGTATTTATTTTCCATGTGGGAAGACACTGACTGGTTGTGTTCAAAATGAAGCAAAGTTATGACACAGAGAAAATGTGTTCTGGTGATATTGTCTGAAATACTGATTCTGGCCTTTTCTGGAAAAAAGTCACTCTGCACGCCCTTCTATTCTCAAGTTATGCCAGTCACGAATTCTTTCATCAAGGTCAGGTTAGATTTGTGTTCCATCTCTAGAAGTAATCTAGAGTTGCTCAAAATTTCCTCTTTGAAAAATATGGCCCAAGTTAGGGTTCTATGAGCCAAGAATGGGGAGAGGCATCTGGTATGGACTAAGATATATTTTAAAAAGTCTATATATCATGAGGGACTTTGACTTAGAAAAAATTATTCCACAGATAAAGTCCAAGAAGATAAGCAAAGAAAACTAGATCTGAAGCCAAAACTTGGAAATAAGTCCCAAAGAGTTGAAGTATGGATAAGAAGCAGGTTTCCTGAAGACAAAGCCTTTTAATCCTACGGCTGATGAGGTAGCACCAGTGAAATTCACCAATGGGGCAAATGCTTTGAGTAGAGCAGCCTATAATCTCTTGCAATAGTATCTTTGATACACAATATATCTAATTTCTGAATGAGTGATTTTGATGGGAAATATACCCAAAAGAGCTTTAGTGTGAAATGTATTGAAAATTCTGAAAATCACCACTTCATATGCAACAGGAAAAGGAGACTCATTCAATCAGCAAAGAATGTGTTCCCTTGCTACTCAGATAAGTGCCCGTGATGATACTATGAAAAATGCTCAGCATTACCCACATTCAAGATATTAGTGTTTCAGTTTTGTGTGCTTATGTTTGAATTCGTGTGAAATGTTATTCACTATGATTCCTTCTTTGAGCAAAGTTTGGCTTTTTCTGTAGAAACCTATTAAGGTATGGCCCAAGGCTCTATACATTAGACTTCAATCTTTCAGGACTTCTGCTTGAGTCATAATTAAAAGTTAGCTGTAAAATGCCAGTTAAATTGGTCAGACTACTCCCCATTTGGCTTAGGTTCCAAGAGGAATATATTTTTGGTTTACAATATGTGGGTCATTAAAAAAAAAAGTGGAAAAGAATGAAAGCATTTGACTGTAACTCATTTATATTTCATGGAACAAATGCCTCAGCACTTCTGTTTTACTGAGTTTTTAATTAAAAGATGCATACAGTTTAAGGTAACTCTTAATAAGTTAAAGCATTTCTTTGATGCAATTCTATGCCTCAGCAACTTTTATAAAGTACATCATATTAATCCTAAAACTTTTCTGGGATATTTTCACTAAAATGACTTCATATATAAGGAACATCCCCTTGAATGGCATAATTTTATACTTAAATTTGACTTTAGGTGGCAACCAACTTTACTTTCTGTGCCTAACTGCAACTACTAAGCTCCTTTTTCTGATTTATAGGGCTCTTTGTAGCCTGGCACTATTTTGGTGGGTATAATTTTAGTTGACACACTCAAAACTGATAGAAAAAGA
>SJYV01017712.1:0-10091 GCA_006410875.1 Neotragus pygmaeus | reverse complement strand
TTTCTTTGGAAGGACTGATGCTAAATCTGAAACTCCAGTACTTTGGCCACCTGATGCAGAGTTGACTCATTGGAAAAGACTTTGATGCTGGGAGGGATTGGGGGCAGGAGGAGAAGGGGATGACAGAGGATGAGATGGCTGGATGGCATCGCTGACTCGATGGACATGAGTCTGAGTGACCTCCGGGAGTTGGTGATCGGCAGGGAGGCCTGGCGTGCTGCAATTCATGGGTTCACAAAGAGTCAGACACGACTGAGCGACTGAACTGAACTGATGTATTAAAATAATAATATGCTAATACAGAGTTCATATAAGAAATGGTTTCATATTAGAATTTCTGTTAATATAATTGCTAGCCTGACTGCTAGTAAAATGATAGGCAGATCATCTGATAATACTGGAAAAATACTTTTTTATAATTTAAATTATGGAACAGTATAATCTATAGGCAAAAATCCTCATGTTTTATAGCTATTAAACATTAGACATCTTTTCTTATTATGTGATAGGCAGACAAGAGTGTGTACTGTGATAGTGGTTTGATACACACCCACAGCCATATTCACCCTCCCACACACCCATTTTTGAGTCAGAGGGTATAATGAGAATATGTGTCATTCAGCTCCCCTAACCAAATTGACATTAAAATAAAATGTAAGAAAAACTAAAAGGAAAAACCGTCAAAGTGTACCTCTATAGGCTAGAAAATTTGAAAAATTTCTCTGAACTTAGAAAATCATATGGAATCAAAATAATCACTCAGCCTGAGGAAAGAAAATATTGGATTAAGTATGAAGTAGAAGGTTTCGTGGCAACCCACTCCAGTACTCTTGCCTGGAAAATCCCATGGACGGAGAAGCCTGGTAGGCTGCAGTCCATGGGGTAGCTAGGAGTTGGACACGACTGAGCAACTTCACTTTCACTTTTCCCTTTCATCCATTGGAGAAGGAAATGGCAACCTACTTCAGTGTTCTTGCCTGGAGAATCCCAGGGATGAGGGAGCCTGGTGAGCTGCCCTCTATGGGGTTGCACAGAGTCAGACATGACTCAAGCGACTTAGCATCAGCAGTAGCAGCAGCAGCAACAGAGGGTTTTGTTAAAGCAGGAAATGTTCCAAATGGAATCTAGGAACACTCTAAATTCAGTCGACAAATATCATCAGCAGGAATGAGGCTGGGAGAAGTCTTGGTGGAAATAATTTAGAGATCTGACTTATATGCAGAATACATCCTGCGAAATGCTGAGCTGGATGAATCACAAGTTGGAATCAAGACTGCTTGGAGAAGTATCAGAAACCTCATATATACAGATGATACCACTCCAGTGATAGTGAAGAGGAACTGAAGAGCCTCCTGATGAAGGTGAAAAAAGAGAGTGAAAAAGGTGGCTTAAAATTCAACATTTAAAAAACTAACATTGTGGCATCCAGTCCCGTCACTTCTTGGCAAATAGATGGGGAAACAATGGAAACAATGGCAGATTTCATTTTCTTGGGCTCCAAAATCACTGTGGACGGTGACTGTAGCCATGAAATTAAAAGGTGCTGGAAGAAAAGCTATGACAAATCTAGCTGCTGCTGCTGCTGCTAAGTTGCTTCAGTCGTGTCCGACTCTGTGCGACCCCTTAGATGGCAGCCCACCCAGCTCCCCCGTCCCTGGGACTCTCCAGGCCAGAACACTGGAGTGAGTTGCCATTTCCTTCTCCAATGCGTGAAAGTGAAAAGTGAAAGTGAAGTTGCTCAGTCGTGACCGACTCTTAGCGACCCCATGGACTGCAGCCTACCAGGCTCCTCCATCCATAGGATTTTCCAGGCATGAGTACTGGAGTGGGGTGCCATTGCCTGTTCCATGACAGACCTGTATTAAAAAGCAGAGACATTACTTTGATGACAAAGTTCCATATAGTCAACGCTGTGGTTTTTCCGGTAGTCACATGTGGATGTAAGAGTTGAACCATAAAAAAGGCTGAGCACCGAAGAATTGTTGCTATTGAAATGTGGTTCTGGAGATAACTCTTGAAAGTCCCTTGGACAGCAAGGAGATCAAATCAGTCAATCCTAAAGGAAATCAACCCTGACTGTTCTTTGGAAGGACTGATGCTGAAGCTGATGCTTGAAAAGACCCTGATGCTGGGGAACACTGAGGGCAGGAGGAGAAAGGGGTGATAGAGGATGAGATGGTTGGATCCATCATCGACTAAATGGACATGAATTTGAGCAAACTTTGGGAGATAGTGAAGGACAGGGAAGCTTGAAGTGCTGCAGTCCATGGGCTCGCAAAGAATTGGACAAGACTGAGTGAGTGAACAACAACATTTACATGATATAGAAGACATTAATAATCAAAATGAATAGGTATTCTTTATCAAAAACAAGTAATTCATGGACTAGGAGAAAAATTTATAAAATAACAATCATTTCTTCTTTTAGGAATATAGGAGGCTAGATTATTCATACCAACTGTTCGGCTTGAAACAGCTAAAAGTACTGCTTTATGTATCTGCATCATATAAGACATTAAGTCTCAGAGTGCTTAGTAAGGTTATTAAGGAATTAATCAGGCCAAATCCAGGGGAAATTGAGAGTCCAGAATTTCAGAGTGATATGCTGAAATACATAAGCTGCCTTTCCCTTGAGGTTGCTTGTTAGTCCAGACAATTTGTACTCGGATTTTATAATCTCTTGGGCCTGCCTGAGATGGAGAGTCTAGTATGGTGCCCTCCTCACATTAAGCTGGAGAAAACTATTCCTTTCAGGTTAAGAATGCATCTGAAGTAAGTGATAAGCAGTCATGGTTCTTCCCTCAAAGAGATCTTCAGGTTCGGGGAGTTTTATCTTCAATTGTTATCTTACATAAATTCTTGGAGAACAGAAAAGGAAATACTCACTAACTCATTTTATGAGTTGTATGAGGTGTGAGTAATCTTGATAATGAAACCAGAGAAGGATAGCATAACTCATAAGCTCAAAAATATTCAGGCTCATTCATAAATGTAGTTGTATTTAGTGTTGTAAAGATAGAAATATAAATAATTAAAAAATAAACCTTTGAAAGGAAAAAGAAAAATTGTCATTTTTGCCAATGATATATTTTAGTACCTTGAAAATCCAAAGGACTTTACAGAAAAATTATTATAATAAATGGAAGAGCTTAGCATATTCTCTGTTGCAAAATTAATTTTCACTTTATATCCAGGAATAAAATTTGAAAAATTAAAAAATTTTAAAGATAAAAATTGATACAATAAGATACATTAAAAGTAGTAGAAATATACTTAACATAATATGCCAAGACCTACATGGAGAAAATTCAAAAATATTTTTGAGAGATGGAAAGGAATTAAAGAAGACCTAAATAAAACTGAGAGTAATAGCATGTTCAGTGATTGGAAGAGTTATTATTGTAAATATCTACTGTCTTAAAATTTATCTGTAAATTTAATTCAATGCCAATTAAAATCTCCATCATCTTATTTTTGGAAAAATGAGTACATTTGCAATTTGATTTATAATATTTCTAAGCCAGTACAAAAGCAAAGAATAGCTAAGAGATTCCTTAAGACTGAAGGCAGGTGGTTTTTCTCTACCAAATATGAAGACTCAATTTAAAAATTTTTACTAAATGAATACCAGACACTTTGGTACTGTCATTGGATAGATAATGGAACAGAATATAGGCCTCAAAAAAATATTTGATATTTATCAAAAACTGTTGCTGGTCAGTGGGTAGAGAACAGACTTTTCAATTAATAGTACTAGAACAATTGATTATCAGTATGGGGGAGATAATTATACCAAAAAAAGTTTCAAGTTGATAAAATACCAAAATGTGAAATGTAAGACTATAAATTTTCTACAAGATAGTGTAAGAGAATATCTTTGTGGTTTAGGATATGGAAGGAATTCCTAACTAAAACACAAAAGAAACACTAACCATAAAGATTCATACATTAGCCTACATTAAAACTAAGAAGAAAAATTAAAAATATTAGATAAAATAAGATATATGGTGAAAAATGATATCTTCAACAGAATATCAGCAAAGAACTAACATAAAATATATAAAAATTTCCACTATACATCATCACAACAGAGACAAACATCTCAGTAGAAATAACAAGCAAAAGATTTAATTATTTCATTAAGGAAAGAATACACTTGGCTGAGAAACATGTGCTCAACTTCAGTGCATTGGTGAAAGGCAGATAAAAACAAAATGAGATAGCATGTAAAAATTAGTAATACAAATGTTGATAAAGACATGAATCATTCAGAATAAGTTTAAATTGATAAAACCCTTTGAAAGAATAGCATAATCTTCTAAATCGACGATCCTCATTAACCACAAATTCGTTTACTAACTATATTCCCTTGAGAAACTTGCCCCAATGCACCATAGTACACATGCAAGAATATTCATTCCAGCATTGTTCACTTTTCAAAATTAGATATGACTTAAATGTCTGTGGTTGGATGGCATCAGCAACTCAATGGACATGAGTTCAGGTGAGCTCTGGGAGATGGTGAAGGACAGGGAAACTTGGTGTGCTGCAGTCCACGTGGTTGCCAAGAGTCGGACACCACTGAGCATCTGGACAACAAAGTGTCCATTGGTAATAAAATGAACAATCTGAGTTAAACTCGTAGCATGGAATATTATACAGCATGAAAATGCCACCCTGCAGCTATATACAGTAGCATAGATTAATTTCAAAAGTACAATGTTGAATTGTGGGGCAGAAAATTATACATACAGATTTTTCTCCATTTACATAATGTTGAAAAAATATTGAGTAAGGCTGAATATTTAGATGGTTACAAAACAATGAAATTAAGAGAACGAACTGACAAGCCACAGGTCAGGAGAAAATCTTTGCAAAACACATACCTGATAAAGGCCTGGTATTGAAAATATATACAGAATTCTTAACACTCAGTAGTAAGAAAACAACCCAATTAAAAAATCGGCAAAAGTTCACCACAGAAAATACTCAAATATCAAGAAAGCATGTAAAAAGATGCTTAACAACATATGTCATCAGTTCACTTCAGTTTAGTCGCTCAGTCGTGTCCAACTCTTTGTGACCCAAGGACCACAGCACGACAGGCCTCCCTGTCCTACACCAACTCCTGGAGGTTACCCAAACTCATGTCCATCGAGTCTATGATGCCATCCAACCATCTCATCCTCTGTTGTCCCCTTCTCCTCCTGCCCTCAATCTTTCCCATCATCAGGGTCTTTTCAAAGGAGTCAGCTCTTAACATCAGGATACTTTGGCCACCTGATGTTAAGAGCTGACTCCTTTGAAAAGACCTTGATTTCAACATCTGGAGAAGGCAATGGCACCCCACTCCAGTATTCTTGCCTGGAAAACCCCATGGACAGAGGAGCCTGGTCGGCTGCAGTCCATGGGGTCAGGAAGAGTTGGACACGACTGAGCGACTTCACTTTCACTTTTCACTTTCATGCACTGGAGAAGGAAATGGCAACCCACTTCGGTGTTCTTGCCTGGAGAATCCCAGGGATGGCGGAGCCTGGTGGGCTGCCATTTATGGGGTCACACAGAGTCGGNTTTTTTTTTTTTTTTGGTGTGTGGTGGGGGTGCAACATATATGGGTACTCGTGACAAGATTTTACAATGACATTTTCTTTGAAATATATAAAAATCTCAGCACAAATTCTTTGGTAGGAGGAAATGTACAAAGTAGAATTGAAGAGAGGGGAAGAGGAGAAATACAGAGCCCATGTGTAGTTCATGGGCTTCCCAGGTGGTGCTAGTGGTAAAGAAACTGCTGAATCCTCAACATCTAATTATCTCATAGTAACTGAAATCATAGTAATGTGTCCTATCTCTTGCCAACAGCTTTTCCTGGACCAAACTTCTACAACCCGTGACTACTGGAAACCCAGTGAGAACTTTCTCATTAGGACTAGTCAAGTCATATTAGAATTCCAAAGGGAAAAAATGACTGATTCTAGGACAGGAGCAGAAAATATGAAAGATGATCCTGGAGCATTTTGTTTTGTTTTTCTTATTTTATTTTTTAATTGGTGGAAAATTGTTTTACAACATTGTATTGGTTTCTGCCCTGCAACCATACATACACAAACACACACACACACAACACAGCACACACACACACACAACACATACACAAACACAACACATACACACACAATACATACACAACACACACACAACATACACAACACACATACATACACAACACATATACACACATATGCAACACATACACACATGCAACACATACACACACAACACAGACACACACACACAACACAGACACATACACAGCACACACACATACACAACACTTACACACATATGCAACACATACACACACACAACACAGACGCATATAGACACATACACACAACACACACACAACACATGCACATACACAGCACACGCACATACACAACACAGACACACAACACATACACACATAACACACACATGCGCAACACAGACACACACACACATACGTCACAACACGCACGTGTATGCACCCCGCCCCTCCAGGCCCCGCCTTCCCCGCNATACACACAACACACACACAACACATGCACATACACAGCACACGCACATACACAACACAGACACACAACACATACACACATAACACACACATGCGCAACACAGACACACACACACATACGTCACAACACGCACGTGTATGCACCCCGCCCCTCCAGGCCCCGCCTTCCCCGCCCACCCTCCAGGGCGTCACCCGGCGCTGAGCAGGCTCTCGCTGACGGTCTGGCTTACCCGTGACCATGCCTATCCACACGTCAGTGCTCCGTTCTCAGTTTGTCCCGCCCTCACCTTCTCTGGCTGTGTTCATAAGTCCGTTCTCTACTAGGTTCATCAGCACCATTTTCCTATATTCTGTGTATATACATTAATATATGGTACTTATCTTTCTCTTTCTGACTGACTTCACTCTGTGTAAGAGGCTCTAGGCTCATCCACCTCGCTACTTCTGACTCAAATTCATTCCCTTTTATGGTTAATATCCCATTGCATATACATACCACATCTCCTTTATCCATTCATCTGCCGTTGGATATCTAGATTGCTTCCACGTCCTGGCTATTGTAAATATTGCTGCAGTGAAATTGGGGTACATGTGTCTCTTAGAACTGTGTTTTTTTTGGGGGGGTATGTGCTCGGTAATGGGATTTCTGGGTCATATGGCAACCCACTCCAGCGTTCTTGCCTGGAGAATCCCAGGGATGGCGGAGCCCAATGGGCTGCCATCTGTGGGGTCGCACAGAGTCGGACACGACTGAAGCGACTTAGCAGCAGCAGCAGCAGCAGCATGGTAGATTTATTCCTAGTTTTTAAGGAATCTCTATACTGTTTTCCATTTTGGCTGTATTGGTTTATATTCTCTCCAACAAAGCAGGAGGGTTCCCTTTTCTCCCCATTCTCTCCAGCATTTATTATTTGTACAATTTTTAGCGCATGTTGTAGTGCCAGACAGTAAGGAAGTGCTCAAGAAATAAGCAAACAAATGCTACAATGACGAGAGTATGTCAGAAGGAACCAATTGAAAGAGACGTGGATGGCCAAACCAAGAACATTTTGAGCAACAAAATAAACAAGGTGGCAATGGATTATAACCCTAAATATAAAATGAACATTCATGAGTCCATACGAATGTTGAATGAATAAATAAATTAGGGAGAAGAGACACATCCTCCACCGAGAATGATATCAAGCGATTTATGTAGATCACCTCCACCCTCAAGGAAGCTGAACCTGCTTCCCTCTCTTTAAGTGTGGGCTGTACAGAGGGCGTCATTTCCAAAGAGCACAACAGAGAAAGTGGGTAAACAGAGGGTAACTGGGCAGCGGAGAGGCATGACAAGCGCTGCCTCAGCGGGCCGACCAAGGTTAACACCCTCGGCGGGATGTTCCCTTGTTAATATCCACCCTTAACATGGGGCTCCTCTAATGGCTCAGATGGGAAAGAATCCGCCTTCACTGCAAGAGGGCTGGCTTTCATCTCTGGGTTGCGAAGATCTCCTGAAGAAGGGAATGGCTACACACTCCAACATTCTTGCCTAGAGAATCCCATGGACAGAGGAACCTGGCAGGTTACAGCCTGTGGGGTCACAGAGTCAGACGTGTCAGACTCAGACGTGACTGCACATCTAAGCATGTATGCATGTACCCTTGACATGATGGGGTGAACACGGGTCTTCACGTCTGTCATTTTTCTCCTTAAAACACACAACCTCAGTCTAATCACGCACACACACAAAAGCCTATCAGGCAAAGCCCAACTGAGCTCATTCCACAAAATACCTGACCGGTACTCCTCAAAACTGTCAAGATTATAAAAAACAAGGAAAGTCTGAGAAATTGTCATAGCCAAGAAGAACCTAAAGAGACGTGATACAATATAGCAGCCTGGAAGGGATCCTGGAACAGAGGAAAGGACATTAGATAAGAAGTGAGGAAACTGGAATCAAGTATGGGCTGTCATTAGTAACAGTGTATCAATACTGGTTTATTAATTATAGAGATCATACCATTCTAGTATAAGACGTTAACAATAGAAAAAAACTTGAGATGCAGTTTATGGCAATTCTGCACTATCTCCACAATTTTTCTCTAAGTCTAGACCTGTTCCAGAGTTAAAATTTTTATTTTTAAAAAGTTTCAAGGAAACATGTATAGTTTAAAACCCTGCCTTTCCCAGTTGAAGACAGAACTGATATAAACGACCAGCACAGCAAAGTTAATAAGTAAAGGACTCAATCTTTCAATGCGCTTAACACCAGCAGACTTCACGTTCTGATTCTCGCCTTGTTCACAGAGCGAGCTGCAGGGCATTCAGAAGGTGGGCTGAGCAGGGCTGAGAGCGTTGGCTTCAAGGCCTGGCGCAGAAGAGCATCTGAAGTCTGGAGCAGAAACACTTTCAATCTACGTAAATATCAGGAAATTACATTCCATATGTTGTGTGCCAGACGCTTTCAGCTGCCACAGCTGTGTGCAAAACGGTGAGCAGGCAGTCTGGACTGTCAAGCCGGAGGAGTGTCATTGTTCACGTAGGAGAAGACGGTGGCTGCCAGTTGGAGGTCAAGGGGTGACATGTACGAGTGACTTGATTCCAGCGATCTGACAAGCTAAATCACGGGACAGTTGGGAATTCCTTGGGAGGCTTAAAAAGTTGGAAGAACTTGTTAAGGGTGTCACAGTCTTTGGAACCAGAGATTGCCTTTGAAATACACTGTTTATTTTAGAAGCCACATGAAAAAGGCACGTGTCTGATAGGGCGAGGATGGCAGGGAGGTTCCCGTTATGATTAGATATGAATGGTCATTGGAGCAAAGAAAAAAAAAAAAGATCATCAAATGTAAAAAAAGAAAAAGATAATAAAATGTGGTTGTTATGACTAGAATGATACATATGGGATAGCTTTTAAGCTTTCAGCAGGTGTCCCAACCCTCTCTAATGCCTGTCCATTTGGTTTAAATACTTTTTAAATATGAAGATAGCAAAAAGGCTGGGAGTGACTAATATTTCAGAAATGAGCAGTAGAGCATAAACATTTAGGGATTAGACATAAGTGATGTACAAACGTTCCAGGTCTAGCCATCTGTGAGAGAATGGGAGGAGAGGAGACCTATGAAAGGGCACATGTCCAGGAAGAACTCTCAGATCCAGAAGATCTGAATTCTGCATTGAGCTGTTTTGCTAGACTTCTTCCCACACTGTCTCTTGGCTGTGAAACATGAAGCAGAGCTGAAGCGTTGGAGTTTAAATCCCTGAATTTGAATTCCCATTCTGTACGTTATTACCTCTGTGATGTTTGAAAAATAACTCCATCTCTCAGTACCTCTGTTTCTTAACCTGTAAAATGGTACCATGTCTCTCTAGGGTGGTGTAGAGAATTCAGTTAGCTACTCCAGTACTCTTGCCTGGAAAATCCCAAGGGCGGCGGAGCCTGGTAGGCTGCGGTCCATGGGGTCGCACAGAGTTGGACACACCTGAGCGACTTCCCTTTCACTTTTCACTTTCATGCATTGGAGAAGGAAATGGCAACCCATTCCAGTGTT
>SJYV01017711.1:0-11672 GCA_006410875.1 Neotragus pygmaeus | reverse complement strand
CCCCACTGGACATGAAGATGATAATGGGGATGAAGTCCTACTCCCTGGCCCAGGAGGAATGGGTGTGGGGGCCACTATGATTACCTGATTCCTGAGGTGCTGAACTGAACCCAGGAGGCAGCACAAGCTGTTACTCTTTGGAAAGAGGACCTGAATTGTAGGATAGTAACATGTTCACAACTACTAAGTGAAATCTGTTTTACATTTTATCTCATTCAGCCCTAATCTCTATTCAAGGTTAATATGCACTCACAAACAGAAAGAGTTTTTTTGTGTGAATTTTTAAAATTGAAATAACAGCTGATATACAATATTGTGTTAGTTTCAGGTGTACAGTAAAGCAATTTGGATATATATATCTATTAGATTAGTATCCATGCATTTTATAAATTATTGAATATAATTTTCTGTACCTTACTGTAATTCCTTATTGATTATCCTTTTTGCGTATAGTAGTTTGTATCTGTTAACCCCAAATTTCTATTAATATTTTGTCCTTGTCCACTCCCTATCCCCTTTGGTAATCACAAGCTCAGTTTCTCTGTCTGTGAGTCTGTTTCTGTATTGAATATAGATTCATTTGTATTATTTTTCAGATTCAACATGTAAATGATATTGTATTATATTTACTTTCTTTTTTTTACTTGACTAATTGTATTTTCTAGGTCCATCTATGTTGCTGCAAATTGTAATAAGAATGCAAATTGTCATTCTTTTATGACTAATTGTCCTCTGTGTGTGTATGTGTGTGTATTATATCATTTTAAGCAAGTCATCTGTTGATGGGTACTTGTGTTGTTTATGTGTCTCGGTTATTGTAAATGGTGCTGCTGTGAACATCTGGGTACAGGTATCTTTGAATTACACTTTTCATTTTTTTCTGATTATATACCCAGAAGTGGGATTTCTGGATCATATCATAGCTCTATTTGTACTTTTTTCAGGAGCTTCCAAACCATTCTCTATCGTGGCTGCACCAGATTACATTACAACCTGCAGTGTATCAGGGTCCCTTTTCTCCTCATCCTCTCCAGAATTTATTATTTGTAGGCTTTTTGATAGCCATTCGGACTCATGTGAGGCATAACCTCATTGTGGTTTTGACTTGCATTTCCCAAATATTTAATGATGTTGAGCATCTTTTCCTATGCATCTTGGCCATCTGTATGTCTTTGGAAAAATATTTAGATCTTCTCCCCTTTTTTCACTGTGTTGTTTATTTTTTGTTATGCATACTGTGTGTGTCTGAGTCACTTCAGTTGTGTCCTACTCTTTGCAAACCTATGGACATAGCCCGCCAGGCTTCTCTGTCCATGGGATTCTCTAGACAAGAATACTGGAGTAGGTTCCATTTCCTTCTCTAGGGGATCTTCCTGACCCAAGGATGGAACCCGCGTCTCATGTCTACCTGCATTGGCAGGCAAGTTATTTACCACTAGCACCACCTGGGAAGCTGTATATTTTGGATATTAACTACTTGACAGTCATGACGTTTCAAATATTATTCTCCCACTTTATAAGATGTCATTTCATTTTTCCTGGCTTACTTTGCTGTTCTAAAGTTAGGTCCCATTTGATTATCTTTGTTTTAAATTGTTTTGCCTTGGGAGACTGATCTAAGTGGATATTGTTATGATTTTTTGTCAGAGGGTATTTTGCTTAACTTCTCAGAATTCTGAGTTCATGCTGTCATGTTTATATTTGGGTCTTTAAACCATTTTATTTTGTGTATGGTGCGAGACAGTGTGCTTATTTTATTGATTTACATGTGGCTGTCCAGTTTTTCCAACACCACTTGTTGGAGAGACTGTCTTTTCTCCATTGTATATTCTTGCCTCCTTTGTTGAAGATGAATTGACCATAGGTGGGAGGATTTAGCTCTGCTCTCTCTATTCTGTCCATTAATAAATATATGCCTGTTTTTGTGCCAGTATCATTTGCTTCAATGAGTGTAGTTTTGTAGTATAGCCTGAAGTCTGGGAGGGTTATGCCTCCAGCTTTGTTCTTTTCATCAGGATTGCTATGGGAATTATGTGTCTTCTGTGGTTTCATATAAACATTTGAATTATTTGTTCTAGTTCTGTGAAAGTGTAGCATGTTTTTTTGATAAGGATTGCATTAAATTAGATGATCCCTTTGGGTAGTATGGCCATGTTAACAATATTAAGACTTTCAATCTAAGAGCATGGGATCACTTTCGATTTGTTTCAGTTTGCATCCATTTATTTTAACAATGTTTTAGAATTTTTACCTCCTGGTTAAGTTTATTCTTAGATATTTTATTTTTTGATGGCATTTTAAATGGGGTTGTTGTTTTTTGCTTTCTTGTTCTGATATTTCATTATTGTGTGTGTTAGTCGCTCAGTCATGCCCGACTCTTTGCGACCCCATGGACTACAGTCCACCAGGTTCCTCTGTCCATGAGATTCTCCAGGCAAGGATACTGGAGTGGGTTGCCATTTCCTTCTCCAGAGGATCTTCTCAACCCAGGGATTGAACCCGGGTCTCCTGCACTACAGGCAAATTCTTTCCTGACTGAGCTACAAGGGAATGGAATGCAATCTTGTATCCTGCTACCTTGCTCAGTTCATTTCAGGGAACAGAATTTAAAAGTTAAGTAACATGACCTAGGAAACAGCCTTATTAACTGCAACTTCAGGATTCTCAAACTGGAGGCAAATGATTCACATTCCCCGTTTTATCCTTTAACTGATATTCAGCATCCCAGAAAGCACCATTATTCAGTTGTTCTTTTTAAAACGCAGTGAAGTACATGCAAAACACTACAATTCATTACAAAGGATTAGATACTTTCTGCATAACAACATTAAAAGATGTGTGAACACCTGGAGGATATTATATTCACATATAGGTTTATTTCACCGATGTAGGTAATATTCTTAAATGATAGAGTTAGGTCAATGATATCAAGAGCAAATGCACATAAAAACACCTGAAAGGAAAAAAAACTATAGAAATAAGAAACAAATCATAACAAGTGAACAGGGTTGTCATGATGTACCAGCAATATGACCCCATGTTTTTGCAAAGAATATCAGCATGGGTGTATAAGTATGTGTGTGATATATGTTAGTGCATTACATGCAGAGAAAAATCTGGAAAGTAGGCACCAAGAAGTTAAGAGAAACTCATGTCTCTTTTTTCATATGTGTTAAAGAAAAGTATTAATTGGTGACTTATCAACATATTAAGAGAAAGTTTTGTAAAACAGATTTATCAACAGCCGAATCACAAAATAATAATGTAGAAATACATTCGTTGACTTAGGTATTAAACAGATCTCTTAATGATTATTCGGTGAAAATGCATTGTCAAAGATAGAGGATGTTTTTATTTTATAATGTTGCATTTCTAGGGTGTTTTCAATATGTAATTTACTGAATAAAATGTTGAAAATACACAAAATTGCACCCTAATAAAGATACAACATTCATATATTCATTGTTTCAGAAGGAGTTGAAAACAATGTATTTGACAGTTTTCTATATGTGTTTGTATTTATATCTTTTTTTTTTGTCTCAAATTGTTTATATCAATTATTCATACACTAATTCACGCAGCTTTCTACTCAGTTCACTAGGAGGCTGGATTTCCAGTCCCAGGGCTTGAAGATCCCAGCATGGGCATAAACACAGAAGGATTGCTGCCAGTGTGAAGTCTAGAAATCTTGGTCTGTAGGAGGGAATCCGTTAAATTCTACACCAATACCATGGCTCTTTCCATCCCCCATCCTTTGCCAAACCCCCAGTTCAGACATTCACACCTGCAGTTCTGACTCTGTTCACCAGGTGGCAGCATATTTTCTCCATTTTCTACATATTTTTCTTTCTCTCCCTCAACGAAAAAAACATCTTTTTTTTTTTTCCCAAAGTAAAGTTTCCTAAAAGACAGAAGTAGGTACAACAGACCTTAAGTTTCTTTGAAAATTCAGATGTGTGTAAAAAGACTAACAGGATATGCATGTAGTTTATATCCTGCTTCTCACTGAGGTATTATGTGTTCTGCGTGTGTACTACGTGCCAGGAACTGTCAGTCCAATTCCTTATCTGCATCTCAGCCTCTCTCTTATATGCAGACCTGCGTACCTGGAAATGGTCACAGGAAACAAGATGGATGTTAGTGGCCATCCCTTGCGGTATGACCTCAGGCTCCATTCTAAGCAAAATGAGTCTGAGCTTGACTTTGGCTCCTGGAAACCATCGTGGAAACAAGAAATGAAGTAGCTGAGTGGGAGAGCTTGTAACACAGGAGACTGTGGCATCTTCTAACTCAAAACCCTATCCTTTTGCATAGGACTAATAGGCTGTTTATTACCTTTCCTGACAGGACATCACTCAGAGAGTCAAGGATGAGGTGATCAATGTTGGTTTCAGTTTTGGTTCTTCTCACCAGATCCAGCTGGAGGTTTCCCTTCCTTTTGTTCTGTCAGAATGATACACTTCATAATTGGTTTCATATGTCTTCTCTCTAAGAAGATAAGAGGGTGATTCTATCCATTTAGTCATCTGACAGGTCCATTTGAGATGACACAGAACTCCTGCTTCATGAAGATGTTCTCTGCCAGTCGGGGGAGCCTGGCATGTGTCCACAAGAGATGGCAAAGAGCAGAGACTGAGCTATTAAGACAAACACAGGATGAAGACTCTGGTCCAAATGCCCAACTCTCTTGACTTAGTGAAATGGTTTTCCCATCTCACACGATGGTCACTTGTTTTCTGGGTTCCTCTTACACCTGACACTAATGTGATCCCTTTCTCTCTATCCTGGCCACAAATGTACACCCACAGTAAATTCCTCTATAAGCTAATACTTGGGATGAGTTTTCCAAACATGACTTCAAATCCAGAGGCAGTAAGAGAAAACCCTGGTAACAGTTGATTCCATTAAAAATTGTATGGTGAAAAATCTCATAAGCAAAGTAAAATGAAAAGTTACATATTGGGGAAAATATACAACGTATGTAACTAACAGTTTATCTACTTGTAGTAGAAAGATTATGAAAAAGAAAAGGCAAATTAGAACATTCTGAAGGAGAAAACACACTAGATACAAAGAAGTACTTCCCCCCAAAAAATGTTCCTTCAACATGTTAAAAACTGTTCAATCTAACTCTTAAGAGATGTAAAGAGAAAAAATTAAGGATGCCTCTTCTCANTAAATTGTGTGGTTCTTGAGGCAGGAATACTGGAGTGATTTGCAGTTCCCTTCTCCAGTGGACCATGTTTTGTCAGAACTCTCCACCATGACCCTGTCTCTTATACACATCTCCTCTTCTCATCATTTACATAGTCTGTGAAGAAATAGGGAGACATGTACATTTTTGCTGGTGGTGATGTGACATGGTACAATTCCTAACCAGGGGATTTTTTTATGATGTAATGAAACTACCAGAGTACTTACCCTTGGAATCAGCAGGGTCTTTTCTAAGAATCTACCCTAAAGTAACAATGTGAAAAGAAAAAAGACATAAGCACAAAGTCATTCCTGCCAGAACAATTCATAAGATTTTAAGATAAGAAACAAGATATATACACCAACAGGAGGTTGGTTGAATAAACTGTGGTCCATCTACATCCAAAAGACCTATGCAGCTATAAAAACCAGTAAGACTCTCTTTCTGTATTGCTATGGAGTCATCACCAGGATATAATGTTCAGTGATATAAAAAAAAAAAAAACAGGTGCAAAAAAGTGTGCAGAGCTGCTGCTGTCCAGTAGGGTAGCCCACAGCCTCAAGTAACTACTTACAGTAAATTAAACTTACATGACATTAAGAATCAGTNATAAGAGACAGGCTATGGAGTCATCACCAGGATATAATGTTCAGTGATATAAAAAAAAAAAAAACAGGTGCAAAAAAGTGTGCAGAGCTGCTGCTGTCCAGTAGGGTAGCCCACAGCCTCAAGTAACTACTTACAGTAAATTAAACTTACATGACATTAAGAATCAGTCACAGTTGCCACATTTTAGTAGCTAAATGTTCAATTCCTGAATAAGCCTCTGTTAGTTAATGGTTGCTGTGTTGAAGAGTAGAATACAGAATGTTCCCATATCCACAGAAATTTCTATTGGATAGTTCTGAAGTAAAATATGACAATTTCTACATAAGAAAGGGGGTGAAAACAAATATGTTCTCTTTTCTTATATTTCCTAAACTGTACAGTTATACAAATGATGATAAAAGTGTGTACCTATAAGAGGACAGAAGAGCAGCCCAGGATGCACGGCAATGATGTATGACGTGATGCATGACAATGAGTCTCTAAATATGTTTATTAGCTCTCTTCACTGAAAAGGGCAAGAAACACTGACCAGTCCAGTAACAATCAGCAACTGTAGTCTCTGCACTGAATTCTCTAAACACATTTCCCACTAAAAGGAACCAGGCTTACTGGAGAAATGCCTGATTTCTGGTCTAGGTAAGGATTTTACAAGGTGAGTGTGGACTGAACTCTCAAAACAGAAATTATATCAAAAAGAATCATAACTGGAGGGGCTCCCATTGGCCAAAGATAGAACAATTTGAACATCAAAAACATTAATGATTGTAATGCACTAAAATACCTTAAATATAAGAGTATCTATGAGCTCTAACATGTATCACACTCTTTAAAAAAAAGCCAGAAAAACCAACATACTGCTCAATTTTGAGAGTTGTAGGGAAAAAACTCATTTTTGAAGGTGGAAATATTGTCAATGAATTGTATATTCACCTGGCCTCTCCTGTGAATATCACACCTACTCATAGTTTACGAGGGATGGATTCTTTTATGGAAGAATTATAGTTAATACATGCAGAAGAAATTGAAGAATTTGTACATCATGCTTTTGCAACCTTTTATGAAATGTAGTTCTAAACAATGATCTTTAGAGGCTACAAAAAATTAGAGAATTAGATGGGAAATTTTACAATGACTGCATCACAGTATCTCATAATTTGCGTTTCCTCACTTGCAAAATGGAAATAATTATATCCATATTAGACAATTATAAGTAAATATCTCAAGTGCATTTGCCAAAGGATACATATAGTGCTAAATAAGTATTAATAGTCTTACTTCATACCTGACCTTCCTTCACTGAAGATTCCCTTGACACGATCCAAATAGTATCAGCAGACAATAATGTGAAAATATGACATGGAAGAGAAATGTATATATTTTCACTATGTGTTCACTTTAGTGTCATTTCTCTGTGCTAGAGTCATTTCTCAGATAATTTCAAAAAATGGAAAACTGATTGTAGTATTTGCATTGGATGTGTAAAGGAAAACCACTGGTCCATTTCACATTATTTCATATACTTTCCCATACCACTTTTAATGGTTTATGTCAATTTCATAAGAATAATGTGTGTATTCAGATGAACTTATCTGTGAAACAGGAACAATCTGACAGACAGACAGCAGACTTGTGGTTACCAAGGTATGGTGTGGGGAGGGATGAATTGGGAGTTTGGGAGCAGCAGATGCAAACTCATATGTAGAATGGATAAGCAACAGGACCTACTGCATAGCACAGGGAACTAAATATACTATGGTAAACCATAATGCAAAATAAGATAAAAAGAACGTAGATGTATAACTGAATCACTTTGCTGTACAGCAGAAATTAACACAACATTGTAAGTCAACTAGACTTCAATAATATTCAGTTCAATCACTCAGTCGTGTCCGACTCTGTGACCCTGTGGACTGCAGCACGTCAGGCTTCTGTGTCCGTCACAGACTCGCAGACTGCTCAAACTCATGTCCATTGAGTCGGCGATGCCATCCAACCATCTCATCCTCTGTCGTCTCCTTCTCCTGCCTTCAATCTTTCCCAGCATTAGGGTCTTTTCCAACGAGTTAGTTCTTTGTATCAGGTGGCCAAAGTATCGGAGTTTCAGCTTCAGCATCAGTCCTTCCAATGAATATTCAGGACTGATTTCCTTAGGACGGACTGGTTGGACCATCTTGCAGTCCAAGAGACTCTCAAGAGTCTTGTCCAACACCACAGTTCAAAAGCATCAATTCTTCAGCGCTCAGCTTTTTTTATGGTCCAACTCTCACATCCATACACGACTACTGGAAAAAATGTAGCCTTGACTAGACGGATATTTGTCAGTAATATAATGTCTCTGCTTTTTAATATGCTGTGTGTTTGTTGTAGCTTTTCTTCCAAGGAGCAGGTGCCTTTAAATTTCATGGCTGCAGTCACCATCTGCAGTGATTTTGGTGCCCATAAAAATAATGTATATCACTATTTCCATTGTTTATCCATCTATTTGCCATGAAGTGATGGGACCAGATGCCATGATCTTCGTTTTCTAAATGTTGAATTAAAGCCAGGTTTTTCACTGTCTTTCACTTTCATCAAGAGGATCTTTAGTTCCTCTTTGCTTTCTGCTGTAAGAGTGGTATCATATGCATATCTGGGGTTATTGATATTTTTCCAGGCAATTTTGTTTTCAGCTTGTGCTTCATCCAGTCCAGCATTTCCCATGATGTACTCTGCATATAAGTTAAATATTAGCCAGGTCACAACATGCATCCTTTCCCAATTTGGAAACAGTCCATTGTTCCATGTCCTGTTCTAACTGTTGCTTCTTGACCTGCATACAGATTTCTCAGGAGGCAGATAAGGTGGTCTGGTATTCCCACCTCTTAAAGAATTTTCCACAGTTTGTTGTGATCCACACAGTAAAAGACTTTGGCATTGTTAATAAAGCAGAAGTAGATGTTTTTCTGAAACTCTCGCTTTTTCTGTGTCCAACAGATGTTGGCAATTTGATCTCTGGTTCCTCTGCCTTTTCTAAATCCAGCTTGAACATCTGGAAGTTCCAGTTTGTCTACTGTTGAAGCCCGGCTTGGGGAATTTTGAGCATTACCTTGCTAGCATGTGAGATGAGTGCAATTGTGCGGTAGTTTGAATATTTGGCATTGCCTTTCTTTGGGATTGGAATGAAAACTGACATTTTCTAGTCCCATGGCCACTGCTGAGTTTTGCAAATTTGATGGCATATTGAGTACAGCACTTTCACAGCATCATCTTTCAGAATTTGAAATAACTCAGGTGGAATCCCATCACCTCCACTAGCTTTGTTTGTAGTGATGCTTCTTAAGGCCCACTTGACATCACATTCCAGGATGTCTGGCTCCAGGTGAGTGGTCACACCATTGTGCCTATCTGGGTCATGAAGATCTTTTTTGTACAGTTCTTCTGTGTATTCTTGCCACCTCTTCTTAATATCTTCTGCTTTTGTTAGGTCCATACCATTTCTGTCCTTTATCGAGCCCATCTTTGCATGAAATGTTCCCTTGGTGTCTCTAATTTTCTTGAAGAGATCTCTAGTCTTTCCCATTCTGTTGTTTTCCTCTATTTCTTTGCATTGATCACTGAGGAAGGCTTTCTTATCTCTCCTTGCTATTCTTTGGAACCTGCATTCAAATGGTTATACCTTTCCTCTTCTCCGTTGCCTTTCACTTCTCTTCTTTTTTCAGGTATTTGTAAGGCCAATACTACCATCAGACTACCATTTTGCCTTTCTTTTTCTTTGGGATGGTCTTGATCACTGCCTCCTGTACAATGTCACAAACCTCCATCCATACTTCTTCAGGCACTCTGTCTATCAGATCTAATCCCTTGAGTCTATTTGTCACTTCCACTGTAAAATCATAGGGATTTGAATTTAGGTCATACCTGAATGGTCTAGTGTTTTCCCCTACTTTCTTCAATTTAAATCTGAATTTGGCAATAAGGAGTTCATTATCTGAGCCACAGTCAGTTCCTGGTCTTATTCTTGCTGACTGTATAGTGCTTCTCCATCTTTTTGACTGCAAAGAATATAGTCAATCTGATTTCAGTATTGACCATCTGGTGATGTCCATATGTAGAGTCTTCTCTTGTGTTGTTGGAAGAGGGTGTTTGCTTATTACCCATGTGTTCTCTTGGCAAAACTCTTTAAACTTTTGCCCTGTTTCATTCTGTCCTTCAAAGCCAAACTTGCCTATTACTCCAGGTATCTCTTGACTTCCTACTTTTGCATTCCAGTCCCTTGTGATGAAAAGGACATATTTTGGGGTGTTAGTTCTAGAAGGTCTTGTAGGTCTTCATAGAACCGTTCAANTCAGTATTGACCATCTGGTGATGTCCATATGTAGAGTCTTCTCTTGTGTTGTTGGAAGAGGGTGTTTGCTTATTACCCATGTGTTCTCTTGGCAAAACTCTTTAAACTTTTGCCCTGTTTCATTCTGTCCTTCAAAGCCAAACTTGCCTATTACTCCAGGTATCTCTTGACTTCCTACTTTTGCATTCCAGTCCCTTGTGATGAAAAGGACATATTTTGGGGTGTTAGTTCTAGAAGGTCTTGTAGGTCTTCATAGAACCGTTCAATTTCAGCTGCTTTGGCATTAGTGGTTGGAGCATAGACTTGGATTACTGTGATATATAATGGTTTGCCTTGGAAATGAACAGAGATCGTTCTCTTGTTTTTAAGACTGCACCCAAGTACTGCCTTTCGAACTCTTTTGTTGACTATCAGGGCTACTCCTTTTCTTCTAAGGGATTCTTGCCCACAATAGTAGATATAATAGTCATCTGAATTAAATTCACTCGTTCCAGTCCATTTCAATTTACTGATTCCTAAAATATAGATGTTCACTCTTGCCATCTCTTGTTTGACCACTTCCAATTTACCTTGTTTCATGAACCTAACATTCCAGGGTCCTATGCAATATTGTTCTTTACAGCATCGGACTTTACTTCCATTGCCAGTTACACCCACAACTGGATGTTACTTTTGCTTTGGCTCTGTCTCTTCATTCTTTCTGGAGTTATTTCTTCACTGATCTCCAGTAGCATATTGNATGCAATATTGTTCTTTACAGCATCGGACTTTACTTCCATTGCCAGTTACACCCACAACTGGATGTTACTTTTGCTTTGGCTCTGTCTCTTCATTCTTTCTGGAGTTATTTCTTCACTGATCTCCAGTAGCATATTGGGCACCTACCGACCTGGAGAGTTCATCTTTTAGTGTCATATCTTTTTTGCCTTTTCATACTGTTCATGGTGTTCTCAAGGCAAGAGCACTGAAGTGATTTGCAGTTCCCTTCTCCAGTGGACCATGTTTTGTCAGAACTCTCCACCATGACCCGTCCATCTTGTGTGGCCCCACAGAGCATGGCTCATGGTTTCATTGTTATACAAGGCTTTGATCCATGTGATCAGTTTGGTTAGTTTTCTGTGATTGTGGCTTTCATTCTGTCTGTCCTGTGATGGAAGAGGATAAGAGGCTTGTGGAAGCTTCCTTATTGGGGGGACTGGCTGTGGGGAGATCTAGGTCTTATTCTGATGGGTGGGCTATGTTCACAAAATATTAATAGAAGAATAACATTACTGTAATCCAGCAAGAATGGCTTTGTAGAAGAACATTGCAATAAATCATGAGGTACCAGGTTTATCATAGGTTCTTGGGTAAGTCATTTACACCATGCTGGCCAATTTTGCAGGGGCTTCCCTTTTGGCTCAGCAGTAAAGCATCCACCTGCAATGCAGTCGATGCAGGAGACTGGGGTTAGATCCCTGGGTGGGGAAGAGCCAATGGAGAAGGAAATGGCAACCCATTCCAGTATTCTTGCCTGGAAAACTCCATGGACAGAGGAACCTGGCA
>SJYV01017709.1:0-11295 GCA_006410875.1 Neotragus pygmaeus | reverse complement strand
CAAAAGTCCATTGTCTATGTCTGTGTCCTTTTGTTGTCACACATACAGGGTCGTCCTTACTATCATTTTTAGAAGTCAATGGCCTTCCTTTGGATTATCCCAGCAGATCCTGGGGCTGAGCTGACAGTCGGAGGAGTTCCAGACCACAATCTTTTGGAGATGAAGTAGAAACAGAGCTTGTAACTCAAATGAACAGTCTCAAGGGATTCAACTTGTGAGCCTGGACTAGGTCTGATGGAAAACTGCATATGCTTAAAATTTTTGTTAATCAGTATGAGTTTCAACTGCAAAAGCAACAGCACAAAAATAGGCTTAGTAAACTATTGTAGGTCACTTTGATATTTGTGTTCAGTTCAACTCAAAGCCACAGTTAAGAGTTTTCCCAGATACAAAATTACTCCACTTTGGGGTTCCCTGAGACTTCATTTGGAGAAGGACCTATTGTTCCCTGCTGCTTATAAAAGAGCTTTGAGATCTGACCCTGCTTTATTTTCAAGCTGTTCTACATAACCCATTGGAGGAGACACTTTGAACTAGGGTTATACAACTACCCAGATTAGTTGCATTCTTACTCTTGGTCTTCAGATCTTCTACAGGATGCTAATACAAAAGCTAAATGTGTATGTGTTAGTCGCTTACTCTTTTCAGAGTCTTTGTGACCCCACGGACTGTAGTCTGTCAGACTCCTCTGTCCATGGGGTTTTCTAGGGAAGAATACTAGAGTGGGTAACCACTCCCTTCTCTAGGGGATCTTCCTGACCCAGGGATCAACCTGGGTCTCCTGCCTTCTAGGTAGATGCTTTACCATCTGGGCTACTAGGGAAGCCCATAAGAGCTAAGTTGATACACAAATAACATTCATAAGGTGACCACTTATGCCCATAAAGGGCATACTGTTTGGATTTCTCTGAAGAGTTGGTTCTGACTCCAACTATGCCTCCATCGTATAGATTGTATAGATGATAACTTTTGGCAAGTCATTTCCTCTCTCTGGGTCATTTTCTGTATCTGTGTAATGAAAAGATTGGGTTTCTTAAGGTTTATTTTTTTAAAAAAAGAAAAGAAATTATGATTCAGAAGGTTAGCAGGAGACCTAGGAATCTGACTTTTTATAGGCACCCCAACTTATTCTGTGTTAAGAAGTCTTCAGATTTTACCTTGGGAATATTGTGTGATTGCCCACACAAAACTCCTACATTTATCAGAGATTTTCAAATATCAGCATACATCAGAATCCCTTGGAATTTTAACATACAGATTTTTGGGACTCACGCCTAGACAGTATGGTTCAGTGGGTCTGGGATGAAACCAGATAATTTGCATTTCAATCAAGCTCCATGGATAATACTATTGTGAAACTTTCTCCAGCAACATTAAAAAAAAAAAGAAGAAAAGAAAAACTCTAAGCTGAATAGTCTCAAAATGCCCTTTCTGCTTTGGCACTATCTACATTTTTGAACGTAGAAAACATTTGACTCCAAAAATGGCCTCTGAAATGTGTGAGATGTGGCTTGCTTATTCCTAGACTCTACTTGGGGCTGCATGGTCACCTCTAAACAGTGGGTTAGAACAGACCTGGCTCAGGCTTGGGACATGTAACGGCTCAGAGGAGAGAGAGAGAGTAACAGTTGAGTTGACTCTTCTCTCAGGACTTTGTAGTTCCTGCTGAGAGTTATACACTATTTTACTCTGCTCTGTAAATGAGGTAGAAAAACTGTCCTCATATCCCCATATGAGAGACACATTAGTACAGCTGGGATCAATTCATCCATTGCTATACTCAGCCCTCATAGTTTCCTTTAAGCTTCAATCCTCCTCTGGCTCAGTTGGACCCATGGCATAGCTGCTTTCTAAGTTCAACTGCTTATGAAGTTAAGCATGTCTCTCCAATATGCTCTGTCAGTTTCCCAGTTTTCCTACCTAATGTGCACAGCACTATTAAGGAATCTCTTCAGCCTCCCTGCTCTATGTACCTATTTAACATTCCTCTTAAGGTCATGTTTTCCAGTCTCCTCCTTCATCTACCTTCTCTCCTTTGCCTACTCTCTGCTGGCAGCCAGATCACATGTTTGAATGATTCTGCTCAGTCACCATCCAGAATAACATCTTCCCTGCAATACACGACCCATTTACACTGATCTTTTCTCTCAGTTCAACAAAGAAGAAGGTCTAGAAGCGTTAGGATAGTTTTTTTGGGAAGGCAAGGATCTGGATGCTGGATGGCAGGCAAGGTGATCTGCCGATAGGTAGACATCATATCACATTCCCAGGTGATTCTAGTGGTAAAACAACAACAACAACAACAAAACCTCACTTGCCAATGCAGGAGACATAAGAGTCACAGGATCAATCCCTGGGTCTGGAAGATCCCTTGGAGAAAAGCAAGGCAACTCACTCCAGTATTGTTGCCTGGAGAATCTCATGTACAGAAACCCCTGGCAGGCTACAGCCCATTGGGTCACAAGATTCAGACACGACTGAAGCAACTTAGCATGCATGCAGACCTCCTATCACTAGGGCTGAACATAGAGCATTAGATAGAGTCAAGGAAAAAACCCCAAAACAGACAGTATTGCTTCTTAGCTATACTTTCCAACTTGATTCAGGCCCTGAGGGGTACCAAAATTACATGAGTGGTAAATTAAGACATTAGGGAAAGAAGCCATGTTCTGGAGGTTTTTTAAATCCTAAAGATCATGTATCCTGCTACTTATAGCTCATAAGTGTTGTCTCTGAGTCTCATGTCAGGCTTTCAAGTGCTGAAGACATGGCAGGCCTCTAACACACTGTACATGCATGGACTTTCACTTGTGTTTGGTAAGATTAGGAAGGACAAGTTCTGCATTCCTTCAGCTGTACCCAACACTTTGTGGGTCTCGGGGTGGGGGTGGGGGTAATAACACTTATGACTTCTTGAGATCCTAATTTATGCCAACTTCATACTCTGATTGGTACTGGCTGCCTGGTGCTGTGTGTAAGAGGATTTGTGACTGGCCTCACTGGTAGAATGTTATGAAGAACTGTCAATGTCTGCCATGGGCTCTGAGCAATAACTGCAACATGCTGAACATGTATTTGTTGCCTTTCTCCTAGACCTTATAATCCTCACAGTGGTCTTCAATGTAGGTATGATTATATGCATTCTACATGTAAGGAAACCAAGCCCCTACCTCCACTTCAGAACATGTACTCATGCCCACTTCTGCTTTTTTCTCTTTCTCCCCTCATTCTAAAGCTCTTTTCTTCCTATACTCACCTTAGGTTCACCCTCCTCAATACAGTCTCTCTGACTACTCACAACCATACAACTTATTCATTCCCTGAAGGACACATGATTGTATGTCCTTTCCTTTAAGGTCCCTCAATACCTTGCACATCCCAGGTGGTGCCTTCAATGCAGGGGATGGAAGAGACATGGGTTTAATCCCTGGGTCAAGAAGATCTCCTGGAGAAGGAAATGGCAACCCACTCCAGTATTCTTGCCTGGAGAATCCCATGGACAGAGGATCCTAATGGAGTTGCAAAGAGTTAGACGATGTGTATAAGAGACAGATGTTATTATGTTATGTGGTGTAGCAGTTTTTAGAATAAAATGAAGTTTAAGACAGTGGTTCTCATAGTGTGGTCCCTAAACCATAACTTTCAGGTCNCTAATGGAGTTGCAAAGAGTTAGACATGTCTGAAGAGACTCAGCACGAGGTTAAAATTGTGATAAGAAAAATCAGACCTGGAATCCAGCCATGAAAATCTTGTCAAAATGTTAGGAAGCTGAGTGAGAGCAGGGAATAGCACCTCTATAGAACTGATCTGAGCTTGAAGGAAGGACCAGCAGGCATTAGTATCACCAGTTTTGGACTTTCCATTCACTATCTTCCCTACTTCCTTAAACCCCATAAATTCAGTGATTTTTTTTTTATTTTGACAAGGCAAAACAAATGATGATGTCTGACGAAGACTTCTTTACTACTTCTAGGTTCAAGAAAGCAATCTGGGAGAGCGCTTTGCATAATTGAATGTGTACCTTGTCGTGTTTTATAAGAATAATGAGATAACATTTTAAAATTGGGACCATCTCCATAAATCTGGATGGAGCTATCACCATACCTATCTAATCAATACATGAAAATATTAAAAGAATAACCAAAAAGGAATGATTATGTTCTCATCCTCATGGAGCTTCACTGTTTGTGTGTATAGAGATTGAAGTATCTTAAAAATCACTTTAATATTCATTATCACATTCAATTTTGACTGCAATTTTATCATTTTTCAGGTCATAAAACTAAGGTACTGAGATGTTAAGCAAAATCAAGGGTCAAAGGGGAAGCTTGGAACACGTGTAACTATTTCTGAAGGGCTCTTGTGTGGAATACATATACTCAGAGACAAAGGAAGGAGCTACCTGAAGATATATTTGGGAAAGTGGGGGTAGAAACTGGATGATTGCCTCCATGAAGTAATTTATGAGTTTCATATATTGGAAAAATGTAAACAGAGTTAGGATTACTACTCAGAGAGTTATTAGAATGGAGACTCCATGAATTAGATAAAAGGAGGGTACTATGAAGATGCCTCATTTCAAAGCTATAGATTCTATAATTTGCTTGAGCACACAGCTAAAAGACTGGTGAAGACACTGACCATCATTGTATGTAATCTAGAATCTGATCCTCAGATCTACAGCCAATCTGAACCTTATCCATCTTGTCCACCTACCTCACAGCTCCTGTTACTACAGGAGACTCAGTCACTAAGATACAGCAGGTTTTGTTTACCAACTTGAGAACTTAGCTTGGTTCCTCTGTTCATTCCCCATGCCTCCATCATTTTAAAGAGCATATACTGTTTCAAGTAAACAATTAGAGGAAGAATGGAAACATTTTGATCTGCAGATCTCAGTCATAAAATGAGCTCTTTAAATTTGAAGTGAAAGGTCTTCTCCTGCATTCGTGCTCCCTGCTGCCTCTTAGATTGTCTTTAATTCATTAAGTGCAATTCACTTAGTGCTGAACACCACTTGCAACTGATGAGCTGACAGAGACTAGCCCACTTAGATTTAAACTTTTTTTTTTTTTTTTTGCTTTGCCAGATCCCTGTGGTATGCAGGCAACCTGCAGCCCTGCTCAAGGTGGAGAAAAATTAATATAAGCAACTTAGTACATATCATATTTTTCAATTATAAGAAGCAACTTTAGAGATGAGGAATTTAAGGCTCAGGAATTGGAAAACTATTCAGGTCATGTTATGACTCTCTTTGCTAGGTTCCAATCCCAAACCTTTCCAGTTAGCCTTCTTTCCTCTTCCAGGCTTGACTATGAGTGAACATGCAATGCAGGGATTATGAGAGTATGATAAGGAAACTTTTTAAAGTATTCAATAACTGGTAACATTCCACACATATCCAGAGCATTTTGTTTGATCTAAGTCTTCTTGTACTGTCTCATTTATCATCTTTCTAAACTGCAAAGTAAGCAAGGCATGTATTCAACATTCCAACCAACAGATAAAAAAGAATTGTCTAAGGATATATAACTATTTATCTTCCCTGGTGGTTCAGATGGTAAAGAATCTGCCTTCAATGAAGGAGACTCGGGTTTGATCCCTGGGTTGGGAATATCCCCTGAGGAAGGGAATGGCTGCCCACTCCAGTATTCTTGCCTGGAGAATTCCATGGACAAAGGAGCCTGGTGGGCTACTGTCCATGGGGTCACAGGGAGCTGGACATGACTGAGTGACTAACACACTTATACAACTATTTATTATTAGATCTTGGACTAGAATCCTCAACTCTTGCTCCTAACAACACTGCATCATAAAAGTAGTTTGAAATAGTGAAAAACCATGGGCTTGGGAGTTAGATAGAATTTAGATTAAAATCCCAATCTGAATTCAAAGTAAAAGCTTTGAGACCTTGGACAAGTTATCTCTCTGAACCTTAGTTTTAGCATCTGTAAAATCTGTACTGAAATGTAGCTGTGATGAGTTGAGACACTGTGTATATAACTCTTGGCATTCAGCAGACAGCAATGATAGATGCCCCTGACAGCATGTTTTCTGCAGACACTGAAAGGTTACCTTTCAAACATCCCTGTCACCAGCTCCAGTGTCCTCATCATCTTGGGGGAAGGTAATTCTTGGTGTCAAGCAAGTGGCTTAAACTAAGTCACTTAGCATAAAAACCTGTCAGTTTTTCTCCTTTGTAGCAGTCATAGCAATTGTAATACTTGTAATTAATTATTACGTACTTGTTTTTCCTACTGGACTATGGGTTAATTAAGATAGGAGTCATGCAGTTTGACTCTGTATCCCTAGGTCCTAGCATACTTCTTTACACACAGAGGCATTCAGTAATTCTTTGTTGAATTTATAATGTCTGCCATTAGATAGGAGAAGGCAATGGCAACCCACTCCAGTACTCTTGCTTGGAAAATCCCATGGATGGAGGAGCTTGGTAGGCTGCAGTCCATGGGGTCGTGAAGAGTCGGACATGACTGAGCGACTTCACTTTCCCTTTTCACTTTCATGCATTGGAGAAGGGAATGGCAACCCACTCCAGTGTTCTTGCTTGGAGAATCCCAGGGAGGGGGGAGCCTGGTGGGCTGCCATCTATGGGGTCTCACAGAGTCGGACACGACTGAAGCAACTTAGCAGCAGCAGCAGCAGCAGCAGCAGCAGCAGCAGCAGCAGCAGCAGCCATTAGATAGTAGCTAATTGGTCTTACTGTTTCCCATTCCTGATATAACTTCTATTATTTGTCCCTGAAGTGACTGAACAAGCTAGCCCTGCTGCAGTGCATATCATCATGTTTTTGCATTACAGATAACCTGAGTTAACTAGATAGAAATATAGACAAAGAAAGACTTGTGGCAGTAAGACTAATGCTCAGGAGGAAGATGTCCCAGCTCTGGACTTATGGTGACCTTAGCCAAAGCAGTGAGAAGCCTTAAAGACCCTTGAGAATATAGCCTATCAGGCTCCTCTGTCCATGGGATTCTCCAGGCAAGAACAGTGGAGTGGGTTACTATGCCCTCTTCCAGGACATCTTCACAGCCCAGGGACTGAACCCGCATTTCCCACATTGTAGGTGGATTCTTTACCATCTGAGCCACCAGGGAAGTCCTGAGAATGTACTATACTTGGGCAAATGGGTCATTCAGTTTGTGGCTACTCTCTTCTTAGAAGAGTTCCAGATATATCTAGGCCCTTAGGTCAAAAAAAATTATCCATCAGATTTGGAAAGAAAATGAATACAAAATAATCCAGGCAAGAATTATTTAACAACATAATATTTTCAACCACCCTTAAGTGAAGACAGAATTATTTACTTCTCCCATCTTGTGCCCCAAACATAGGCAGGTCACAAGCTTCAGCAGTGGAGCATATTCTGGAGGATGGGAAAAGGCCAAATAGGAAGTAGTGGGAATCTCTAGCATCTCAAGTAGCAGCAGCAATCTTAGTTCTGTGGTCTGACTGATAGAGTGCTCCATTTTCACTGGGTGACATTCCCCAATGCCCTGACACTGACTGGGACAGATACCAGTTACGAGGTGATAGAACTTGGGGCTCTGCCAGCTCAGAGCTCTGTAAACTCAGAAAGTTCTTATCCTTGAAGTTCATGTGGCCACTAAAATCTACCACAGAGGGCTTTTACATAATAAATCTTAGTTGAGTATCTGTAATATTCTAGGTGCTGTGTTGGGAACTGGAAAGCAGTCCCCCATGGAGCATAGGCATTCTAGAATTATTGAAGTAATGTTATACAAACTGCTTGTTTCAGAGCCTGGTTCATAACAACTGTTTAGAGTTATTATTTTAAAGCCTGAAATATAAGGATATTATGGTTAAGAGTCCAGGCTGTGGAGTCACACTGGGGTTCCAGTTCTATCAGAATATGAGCTCCACATATTAGTCAGGAGAACTTGGGCAAGATTTTTTAATGTTACATACCTCAGTTTCCTGGCCTGTAAAGTAACTAGTAATGATCTTAACTGTTTTATAAGTTCGGAAAGATCACATAAGAGTAATATGAAACTCCCCATAAATCTTCTCCCTCTAAGAGGTAATGACTCAGTATCGACACAAGTCTAATTGGACCAAAAACAAAAGGCCTTTTGAGGAAAGTATCTCTTGAACTGCTTGAAATTTGTCTGGAGTAAAAAGAAAGGTAAATGGAAGAACTATTGCTATAGGGGCCAAACACTCTGATGGCACTCTAAGTACAGATATTATGGCAGTGAACTACTTCATAAATGACAAATAGACAGCTCCCTTCTTCACATACATCACAGGTGAGAAAATGCTGTCACCAGATTCATGACCTTTGCTCATAATAAACTCAAAATGCTCTCTTTGCAAAGCCCTTCTGTCTTGAGCTCCAGATTTCAGTAATGTCACATCTACTTCTCCATCTTTTCTCATTGAATCATATTTCCAATAAGACTTAGCTCTTTCTACCTACTTGTGTACCTGTGTTCTTGGTGACCTCTGCATTGAGGATTGGCAAGTCTGTACTGACAATGGCAAATAGAGTTCCCAGAGGATAACTGGGGATGCAAAGGACCAGCAGTAACATGATTCTGCAGAAAGGTGGGCTCTGCCCGACCTTAAAAAATCTGAAAATATGTTGAGGATATAATTTACACATAATAAAATTCATCAATTTAATATGTAGAATTAATGAGTTTTGACAAATGTGTGTGTGTGTATGTATAAACCACCACATTTGAGATGTAAAATATTTCCATTACTTCAAAATTCTATCACATTCCTTTGCAGTCAGTTTCCCCATCCTTGACCCCAGGTAGTCATGAATCTACTTTCTAGTTGTATAGATTTGCCCTTTCTGGGCATTCCCATATAAGTGTAATCATATAGTATGTGGTCTTTTGTGATTGACTTCCTTCACTTGGCATGTTTTTGAGGTATATCTATGTTGTGGCATATATCAAGACCTCATTCCTTTTTATTGCCAGAAATATTTTGTGGTATGGATGTAACACATCTTGTTTTGCCTTACTGATGGATATTTAGGTTGTTTCCAGTTTGGGGTCATTACAAGTAAAACTGCTATGACCATTTGTGTATAAGTCTGGATGCATACATATATTTTCATTTTCAGTTCAGTTCAGTTCAGTTCATTTGCTCAGTCATGTCTGACTCTTTGCAACCCCATGAATTGCAGCACGACAGGCCTCCCTGTTCATCACCATCTCTCGGAGTTCACTCAGACTCACATCCATCGAGTCAGTGATGCCATCCAGCCATCTCATCCTCTGTCATCCCCTTCTCCTCCTGCCCCCAATCCCTCCCAGCATCAGAGTCTTTTCCAATGAGTCAACTCTTCACATGAGGTGGCCAAAGTACTGGAGTTTCAGCTTCAACATCATTCCTTCCAAAGAAATCCCNTTCTCCTCCTGCCCCCAATCCCTCCCAGCATCAGAGTCTTTTCCAATGAGTCAACTCTTCACATGAGGTGGCCAAAGTACTGGAGTTTCAGCTTCAACATCAGTCCTTCCAATGAACACAAACAGTTGAAGGCCAAAAACCATGGCTTACCCACTTTTATATTTATATGTACAATTCTAGGATGTTCAACTCGGAGCCCCTGAGAACTAAATGGCCATTCATTCATTTATCAAATACTGAGTGAGCAGCAACCATAAGCAAAGATGCTATAGAGACTAGAGACCACCTGAAACTCTCATAACATTGTTAACTGGCTATACTGCAATACAAAATAAAAAGTCCAATAAAGAACAAAGAGAGGAGAGAGGCATTAGGCAGGTCATCTCTCCCTTAGTAGTTTAACTGAAAAGGAAGCAAAGATAAGGATCTTTTCACTAGAAACCATTAAAGCGTTAAGATGAACATCAGGGCTGAGGAACGAGGAAGGTCAGATGTGAGGGGGAGCTCTCAGCTATTTCACACAAGGAACTGAAGTCTTTGGGAGCAAGTCACAACAAGTATCCCAGGTTGTCTTATCATTAAGTACAAAACCCAAGAAAGAAAAATTTAAGCTTTATATACTAAGTTTTCTAACTTAGATGGAGCATACTACTTTTTTTAGAGTTTCAGCAAAATCAATTATCCCACGGACCATTTTTCATCAAAGAAGGAAATAATGCAAATTAAAAATATTAATGAATCAGTACTGTAAATATACAGTTTCAAAATAGAAATTCTGAAATCATGGGAAAAACAAATATCCATCTCTTCCTCTGGATGTACATTTGTGTTCAAGAGATACAGATAAATGCCGAGGATATAAATTTTAAAAATAGGAGAAGAAATTNGTACTATGTAGCCCTTAATAAAATTACTATACTGGTGTGGGGGCACCAAAGAATTTTCCTGTGATTCTAAGTAAACTTTAATCTTTCCTGGGAGAGGGCAGGACAGGGATTCCTAACCTCTTTAGATGTATTAGACACTGAGGCCTACAGAGAAATAATTATCCTCAGATCTAGAAATGTTGAGGAATTGCCTAATTTTCCAATCAATTCACATAAATATTCTCATTCCTGCTCATGTTTTTAACACATTATTGACTGAGGGATTTTTACAGAAATCAATGCCTGTGACCAGTGATTTGCTAGGTAAGTGACTATTGAAACCCTCCCGTGCATAACTTTCATGTAACAAAAGACACATTAGTATGTCTCCGGTCAGTAAGTTATTTATCTACTATAGTCCAGGCAGGCTAGGCTGGACCTGGGGTTCCTATCCCTTGGCTTGAGAGCTGGGTATTGGCAGTTGTTCTTGTTGTTCAGTTGCTAAGTTGTGTCTTGCTCTTTGTGGCCGCATGGGNCGGTCAGTAAGTTATTTATCTACTATAGTCCAGGCAGGCTAGGCTGGACCTGGGGTTCCTATCCCTTGGCTTGAGAGCTGGGTATTGGCAGTTGTTCTTGTTGTTCAGTTGCTAAGTTGTGTCTTGCTCTTTGTGGCCGCATGGGCTGCAGCACACCAGGCTTCTCTGTCCTCCACTGTCTCCCGGAACTTGCTCAAGTTCATTTCCATTTATCAGTTAGTGCCCACCTTTTACACTCTCACTGCAAATGCATTGCCTAAGATACAGTGGCAAGGAATGGCTCTGACATGACCTCAGGGCCAGGGAGCACTTCAGCATCGAACTCAGGGGGTTCAGACTGTTTTCTACATAGCTGCCTCAGGGGCTTGAGAAAAGAATAGGAAAAGAAAAAGAGCAGAATAGAGGAAGTGGAATAGGTTCTGAGAGGGAAAGGAAAGATAAAAAGAGGTTAGGGAGAAGAGGGGCTGGTGAGGGGGGTGGAGAGAGAA
>SJYV01017708.1:3586-19556 GCA_006410875.1 Neotragus pygmaeus | reverse complement strand
CATTTATTTTCATGTCTGTTATGAAGCCCTCCCGGGGTGGTATAATGCACAGATACAAGCCCACTTCACCTCTACTAGCAGGGTTTAAAAAATGAAATTAGACATGTTTTTGAGGCAAAATCTCTCACAGTTAACTCCCTGGTTCGGCACAAATTCTCTTAGCATTCCTGACCAAAGGAGTCTCCTCCAAACCATTTCCTGTCATCTCCTCTGGGCTGTCAACTTTGATTACTCCTTTCCTGGTGCTGTGCCTTGTCTTATACTAAAGGAATAATAAACACCTCCTTCCCCCTTTCTGAATCTAGGACTCCGGCACTTTTCCTTTCCTGCTCTCCATAAAACTTTTCAGAAAAATCGCAGAGGCTGTAACAGCAGATTCAATAAATCACCAGGGAAGGAGATGGGGACTATTTCTAGGCAGTGACCCAGAAACTGGCTGGTTGATCCAACGTTTGGTGAGGCCCACTACGTGCCAGGCCTTCCCCTGTCCCCACCTTGGCCCCTGCGCTGGGCCATTTTTTTTTTTTAATTTTTTGATGTGGACCAGTTTTTAAAGTCTTTATTCAATGCATTACAATATTGCTTCCGTTTTATGTTTTGGTTTTTTGACCGCAAGACATGTGGAATCTTAATTCTCTGACCAGGGACCGAATCCCCACCCCCTGCACTGGAAGATGGAGTCTTAACCACCGGACCACCAGAGAAGTCCCGGGGCTGGACCACTTGCCACCAGGTTTGGCAAGCATCCGCCCCCCAGAACTGCTCTCCGTGGCCCCCCAGGGAAAGCAGATTGAATGGCCTCTTTCCAACTCTTACCCCAATTAACTTCTTTGGCAACATTTCTTCACCCTTTCCCCTGTGTCTTCATCATCCGAGTGGGGAAACTTTGTTTTGATGACCACTGACTTGAGAATCCAGGGTTTCCCAGGTGGCAAAGAATCTGCCTGCCAACGCAGTAGACACAGGAGATGCAGGTCTTCCTGGGTTGGGAAGATCCTCTGAAGGAGGAAATGGCAATCTGCTGCAGGATTCTTGCCTGGAGAATCCCATGGAGAGGGGAGACTGCCGAGCGACAGTCCACAGAGTCACAAAGAGCCAGACACACCTGAGCAGCTGAGCACAAGCCCAGCTTCAGAATCCAGAACAGCATCTGACACACAACACTTGACAATGTGAGTGGATGAATGAGTGAGTGAATGAGCGAGCAGATCTCGCATTCTCTTGACTCACACCAGCATCTCTGAATGGGGTCCTGTCCTTGCTCCTCTACTCCCCCTACCCCCCACAGAGAGAACGCTCTGGGAGTGATCTCATCCCCCTCCCACACTTTGGACTTGCATCCCCAGACGGATACATAAACCTGAAAGTGGGCAGAGAAAAGGAAGCAAAGTGAAACTGTGGCATCGGAAGTCCTCGGGCATCTCGGAGCTTGGCAGGTTGAAGGTGTGGCAGAATCAGGGATTGAAAATTTAATTTACATGTTGTTTTCCTGATGTCGGAGAATCAGAGACCGACGAGTATTTTATTCTCTGTAATTCTTCCTCGCCAATTCTAAGAAAATATCCAGGACATTTTGCCTTGGGGATGTGGCATCGGCTGAACCGAAAGCCAAAGTAGCCTGGAGCTGGGCACTTGCCTTCGGAAAAAACAGAAACTCGGTGAGAAAATGACTCTAGATCAGGCTTTTTCACCCTCAGCACCACTGACATCTGGGGATGGGTAGTTCTTTGTTGCGAGGTCTCCTGGGTAGGTTGTTTAGCAGCATTCCTGGTCCACAGATGCACTACCCACCTCTCCCACTCCCACAAGTGTGATAACCAAGTATCTCCAGACATTGCCAAACTTCCCCTGGGGTGGGGGCGGGGCAGGGGGGAGCATGCAAAATTGCCCCTGACTGAGAACCACTCTTCCAGATTATTTTTTTTTAAAGGAAAGAAAAGTAAAAGCTATTAGGAGAGGCCTTGTGGAAATTGCCCAACTTGGGGATTGCATAGTTTCCCCCTAGAGTGAAAAGAGGAATGCTTTGAGGTTCCAGGCATCCAGCAAGTCCATCAGGCAGAAACTCAAGATGAGGTTCCACCCCAGGGACCTGGGAGAGGGCACCTCAGTGGGCCCATGGGAGCCACACAACCATTTGGATCTTCTATCTAGTAGTAAGGGAGGGGTTGGGGGGTATCCTGGTACTCAGCCGGGCAGTTCTCCAAGGCCTACCCTTTGGAGGGATCAGGGCAAAATGCATGAGTGATGGAGGTGGGAAGTACCTTCTCCATTGTGTTACAAAATAGGCTACAACCAGTGAAAAACCTTGGGTCTCTTTTCCTAGCATCCTCCTGGCGTAGCATCACCCCCAAGCCTTCCAAGGTGGCGCTGGTGAGTAGAAGGAAGGCAGCCTTGGGGTCCCCGGAGGCAGTTAGGGTGTTGCCTCCTCACCCCACTTTGTGCACATGTCTGCTTACATGCTCCCCCTTCTTTCCCCACCTGGGCTCATGGACCAGTGACTCCTTTCTGCTCTCTGTGCCTTGAGCTGCTCTTGGCTGCCCCTGGCGGTCAGGAGGCCCTACTGTTCTTTGGATCAAATCTGTGGGAACTGTGGCAGTTAATATAAGGATAACTTTTGACAAACTGCCTAATGCATCCCCTGAATCCCCTAAATGTCTTTCATCCTCTAAGACAGACTCTTCTGACAAGACTAACACGTTTGAAGGATCTGTGTTCCCTCTCCGTCAGAAAGCAGTCCTCTACTGAATAGAAGAGAATGAATACTGTTCTGTGGCTGAAAGTTCAACCCCACATCCTCAAGATGATCCAGCACTTTATGGAATCTCCTGCTCCACAGAGTCCTCCTGAGCAAGTTGTTTTTCATTCGCTCAGTCATGTCTCACTCTTTGCCACCCCATGGACTGTAGCACTCCAGGCTTCCCTGTCTTTCACCATCTCCTGGAGTTTGCTCAAACTCATGTCCATGGAGTCAGTGATGCCATCCAACCATCTCATCCTCTGTCATCCCCTTCTCCTCCCACCTTCAGTCCTTCCCAACATCAGGGTCTTTTCCAATGAGTCAGCTCTTCACATCAGGTGGCCAAAGTATTGGAGCTTCAGCTTCAGCATCAGTTCTTCAGATGAATATTCAGGATTAATTTCCTCTAAGATTAACAGGCTTGATCTCCTTGCTATCCAGGGGACTCTCAAGATTCTTCTCCAGCACCACAGTCTGAAAGCATCAATTCTTCAGTGCTTGGCCTTTATGGCTCAACTCTCACATCTGCACATGACTACTAGAAAAACCATAGCTTTGACTACATGGATCTTCATTGGCAAAGTAATGTCTCTGCTTTTTAAAGTCTGAGTGAGTGACACTGTCCAAATACATTGAGACCACCTACCCCATCACTCACATGTTTTGCCACTGGTAGGCCCTGGGGAGCTTCCTGGCTCTGTACCAGGATCCCCACTTACTCCTCCACCAGTGGATAGAAAATGCAAGTGTTTGTGCAGCTCCCAGGGAGCTGCTGAGCTGCCCTCTCCCGCCATGTCCCTGGGATGGAGCCCCATCTTGAGTTTCTCCCTGGTAGAAACTCTTTCCAACCTCTACAAATTCTTCTCCACTTACATAGATTACCCTAAACCTTGTTCTGCAAAATCTTTTATGATAGGGAAGATTCTGATCCAGAGATCACACTGGCTATGGGCCAAACCCCGAATCAGAGCCCTTAGAAGGGTCTGCAGATCACACTAAACCCGCTTTCCGTCGAGCCTGAGGGTCACGATTCCTGCAGGGCATGTCCAGAGGGGAGTTCATTTCCCCAGACTTGGACCTTGTTCAGGTTTTCTCCCCTGTCCCCACATCCTTCATTCCCCCGGCTCTGAATACAGAGGTTCTGGAGGCTCAGGGTCTGGTTGGTAATGTAATTCCATAGGTTTGAAAATAACTGATTGTTCATATTGATTAATGGGTTAGTGCCAACCTGCGGAACAGTTTAAATGCTCTTAATGTCTGTTTTTCATGTCCTAAATCAGCACACACTCTTTGGGGGCAACCTCTGTGCTGGGTGCTGTGCACAGCACTTTCCCAGATTCCACCCCTCCATGACCTGGATAAAGGCATCCAGGGCTGACAAAGCAGGTACTGGTGAGCCAGAAGCAGAACATGAACTCACTGGCTAGAGCAACCAGACAAGATGCAATGTCCTGGGGACCCATTGTGGTCCTGGGACTCCCAGCCCTGCTCTGAACAGAGCTGACACAAAAGGGCCTCCCACCTCCCACAGCCACATAGAAATGCTAAGTAAAGCACAACCGAAAGATTACAAATACCAGTCAAGCTTGAAAGAAAGAACTGGAATTCCCAGAAGTCAGATAAAACAAGGCACCGCAAAGCTGGAGGTAGAAGCGGAAACTGATACTATGGTGGCCCACAAGGGTCTTGAACCTAATGACTTAAATCCCAGGGGTTGGGATTTACAGGCAGCACCGTGGTCTTCAGTCTGTGCAGGTGGAGAGCATAAAACTCTTCCAAAGGTCAAGGAAAACTTTTTCCGTCAGCCCAAGGATGCATCAGGCAAGTCGCTATGGAAACAAAAAATTCAAGTGGTCTTAAAGAATTCAAAATCCCAGATGACTGTCATGTACAGGTCTGAATTTATATGCTAGAGGTAGTATAGGAGCCTCAAGCCCAAGCTGCTTCTGTCCGCTGACCCCCATCCTGCCTCTGTCTCTGTCTCTGACACACACACATACAAACACCAAGGATGACCTGAACCATTTAAGGGTGTTCCATAACCCAGGAGACAATCTGAATATCCATCAACAGGAAAACTAATAAATTAAAGTGTCTTCATATAACAGAAAAGTATTATGCTGCATTTAGAATGAATGATGTATGTGTATCAACACAGATACATTTTTTTAAAAATCATAATTTTGAGTAAGAAGGAACAAATTGCAGAAGGATTATGCTTGTTTATTTTTCCATGTGAATTTTGTAAATACCTATCAATTTCCCAATCCCCCTTTCTCTCCCCAAAAGAACTATTGGCATTTTTGTTAGGATTTTGTCACCTCATGCGAAGAGTTGACTCATTGGAAAAGACTTTGATGCTGGGAGGGATTGGGGGCAGAAGAAGGGGACGACAGAGGATGAGATGGCTGGATGGCATCACTGACTCGATGGATGTGAGTCTGAGTGAATTTCGGGAGTTGGTGATGGACAGGGAGGCCTGGCGTGCTGCAATTCATGGGGTCGCAAAGAGTCAGACATGACTGAGCGACTGAACTGAACTGAACTGNGCTGGATGGCATCACTGACTCGATGGATGTGAGTCTGAGTGAACTTCGGGAGTTGGTGATGGACAGGGAGGCCTGGCGTGCTGCAATTCATGGGGTCGCAAAGAGTCGGACATGACTGAGCGACTGAACTGAACTGAACTGAAGCTCAAATATTAACTTGGATAAAAATTAACTTTGGAGAAATGAAATAGTTATGAGTTCAAGTCATTCCATCCAAGAATATAAACAGATTTCCAATTTGTTCAAGAGTCTTCTGAGGTCTTAAAAAAAACTTTTTTTCATGTATGCCTTGAACATTTCTTGTTAAATTTATTACTAGATATTTTATCTTTTGTTGCTATTGTAAATAGGCTTGTGTCCTCCATTATATACTCTAGTTGTGTCTGTCTATCCACTCATCCATCAATCCATATGGTTCTATATGTATATATATGTGTGTGTGCCTACTCAGTTGCATCAGGCTCTACTGTCCATGCGATTCTACAGGAAAGAATATTGGAGTGCGTTGCCATGCCCTCCTCCAGGGTATCTTCCTGACCCAGGGATCGAACCCATGTCTCCTGTTTCTTTTGCTTTATAAGCAGCTTCTTTATCTCTGAGCCACCAGGGAAGCACATATATNTTTCTTTGGAAGGAATGATGCTAAAGCTGAAACTCCAGTACTTTGGCCACCTCATGCGAAGAGTTGACTCATTGGAAAAGACTCTGATGCCGGGAGGGATTGGGGGCAGGAGGAGAAGGGGACGACTGAGGATGAGATGGCTGGATGGCATCACGGACTCGATGAACGTGAGTCTGAGTGAACTCTGAGAGATGGTAATGAACAGGGAAGCCTGGCGTGCTGCAATTCATGGGGTCGCGAAGAGTCGGACACGACTGAGCGACTGAACTGAATTGAACTGCAACATAACAATTAAACCAGCCTGATATTCCCAAGGAAGGTCACAAGCTAAACTTGCAGAACTTATAAAGGGGGGGTTTCAGGACCTATGGTGTGACTCTAAGGGCGCTCACCGAAAGTACACAAGGTTTGAAACTGAAGTGGTTACGAAAGGTAAAGATACATTCTGTAGCCACAAGAAAGGGATGAGAGCAGTTCACTACCAGAAGAGTAAGGGGCTTCAGCTGACCACCCAAAGAACTCACTATGGGCTCCATGCATTTGAAGGGCAAAGGAAGCTAATGACTTCGAGCTGAGAAACCTCAGTTGTCATAAGCTGCCTGAAGTGTCCTTTTATAGCACAGTCTTATGTTTTGGAAAGGAACAGCACTGGCCTGATGACAGTTCTAAGCTGTGTGTCTGCTGTGGGCCAACAGGCTGTGCTAGAGAAGGATGGGAGGGGATGTCTGGTAGCTTGTGTTAAAGGGTCCCCTGAAGAGACAGGAAGAGAAGGATGAGAAGGATGCCAGGGATGTTCAGAACATATGGCCGGGACCCGAGAAAGGAGTCCTAGATGGCCAGCTGGAAACCGCAGTTCTCAGCCATGGGAGGCACAGGATGTCTGTAAGGGCTGCAAAAGAAAGGTCCAGTGTCTGGCTGAGTCCAGGGAAGAAAGACACCCACAGCCCCTTCCCACGGCAGGTGTCTGGCTGGAGTAGCGCCAAGCCGAGAGACCTTTAACTGTGTGTCAAGGCTCCAGTTGAGGTCATCACACCTCACACTGTTTTAATTACAGAATCAACTTTAGGGAGCAACGAGGCTGCAGGTCTTTTCCCTACGAGAGTATCGAGAAGAGGACGGAGGCTGTCTTGGAGTGCGTGAGAGAAGGGCCAGCCTGGAGGGGCGTCAGCACACGGAGAGGAAGTGACGCAACGGCTTTCTTTGTTTCCCGTGATTCCCGCTTCTTAACACCACTGGTTTCTTGCATTTTCCTACTGGGCATTTTCCTACTTGGTTTGACTAGGATTTTTGACATCATTTCAAACACTTGATATTTTAATTTCCTGCCCTACAGCAATAAAATATGGAGGAGAGAGGAGGGATGCTGGGATGAAACGGTGACAAAGTGACATGCAGCAGATACATTTCAGCTCTCTAACATTCATGAACTGATGCTGAAGCTGAAGCTGAATCTCCAATAAATACTCTGGCCACTTGATGTGAAGAACAGACTCATTAGAAAAGACCTTCTTGCTGGGAAAGATTGAAGGCAGGAGGAGAAGAGGACGACAGGGGATGAGATGGTTGGATGGGATCACTGACTTGATGGACATGAGTTTGAGAAACTCCAGGAGTTGGTGATGGTCAAGGAAGCCTGGTGTGCTGCAGTCCATGGGGTCACAGTTGGAAATGACTGAGCGACTGAACTAAACTGAAGTCTTGAGTTTGCTTCAAATGCAGGGAAGTCTCTAACTAAAGCTAATCAAGTGGAACACAGTGTCATCTGTGTACCGGGCTCCCTGGATCCCCTCGACGCTGCCCATGATCCCAGGGCCACACATCTCCCTGAGGGGTAGGGTTGGGTATAGGTAGTTCCAGATACTGAGATCCAGCCACCTCTGAGCTTGAGTCAGGCTTACCTCTGCACCCAGCCAGCTGCTCAGATGTGATTTTTCTGTGCACTTGTCCTGACTCGTGAAAGGTTGAGAAGGAGTACTCTAGGCAATCCTTTGAATTAAATGTGAATAATCCCGTTTTATAAACTCTGACTTTGGAGGCAGGGCACTTAAAAACTGGACATTGCCTTCTTTTCACTGCATAGGTATCGAACTGATATATAAATGACAAGATCCCTGAAGGAAGGAAGGTTATTAAAGTTAAAACAATGACATATAGATTGTTTAAAGATGTCTGGCCACAAATTACAATGCATTTAAGCTAATCTGTGTAAGAAAAAAACTCTTTAAATGAATATGGAGAAGGACAATCACCAAGTGGTGGCTGTAGCAATGTTTACACAGTGATGAAAGCCACAGAGTGGAGCATCAGAGATATCCTGCAGATCCCCACCTCCACTGTGCCATCTGGGGCAAGTTCTCTGCTGTTGTATCCATTCCTTTATATAAATGTGGGTATTTATAGTATCCTGGGAGTGTTGAATGAGATTGTGTAGGTGAATGCTTAGCACAACATCCACACATAATGAGCAACTAAAGGTAATTACTGCTATCATTATGTCAAAAATTTTTCTAATGCTATAAGCAATAATTGCAAATAGCTTGAATTTCAAAACATCATCAAGATAGATTGTTATAAGGATTAAGATTATAATTAACACATTAAAACAAAAATATCCATATATGAATAATATTTCTGTCCTACACAATGACAGTGCAGGGAAAAGAGAAGACACCAATTAAATAGGCTTTCTGATTCTGAGCAATTGACAGTCTCTCTCTCCTGTACTTTCTTCATAAGTTAAATGGAATAATAATTACTGTACCTGGGAATGTTGTGGGAAAAAATGGGAATGAGTCTGTAAAGGTTCATGTATTTTATAAACCGTAAAAGAATATGCAGACTAGTTCACTCTACAGAGGAAACGTACTTCTACTGTAGAAAAGATCTTATAATTTCACCCTATAAATGGTTAGTGGCTTATTTTACTATGCACGCAGCATCACTAAGGAGATGCTGTCTCTGTGTGGAGATGGAAACAGTAGTGGTGCCTGCTTATCAGAGCTCACAGGATCAGGCTGATGGTATGCTGGTGACTCATTAATAGTGGACACTGGTAGGCAGGACTGGTTTAAGTGTTTGCCAATTTCTGTTGTGTAAATATTTCCCTACGTTGGCTGATCTTAAGCCACCACCATGCTGGAACTGAAGAGGAAGTTGGTAGTGTACAAGCTTAGATAACCACCTTGAATCAGCGTAGTCCAGCTCCAGTACAGTACTAGGTCAGGGGCGCAATACTTGGAAGTCACAAAAACTCTAGCAAGCTTTGCCTTGTAGAAAGAAATGGTCAGAACCAAAACCACATGTGTTGTCTTTCTACCCTGAAACTAGAGAATTTCTGAGAACAATAATTTGAAGTTTTATCCCTCCATAGTTTCAACATATTATCCAGGAAAATCCCAGTTATATAACATTCTCCCTCCCTCCTCCAGGGAATGTCCTCCTTGATATTCTGGCAATAATGAACTTTGCTTTCCTTGTCTTTACTTTAGTTGGCAATTTCTTTTCTACCTTTGGTTTTTTTTTTAACAAGGATACAGTTGCTGCAGTTGCCATCACATTGACTTCTTTTTCTGAAGAATGTAATTATTTTGCTGGGGATAACTGTTTATTTGGCTTTTGAGTCAGGAAATCTAATTTGGTTGAAGTCATCTTTTCTGAATATAAGCCTGTTATTCTTGTGCAGTGTGTGACTTGAACATCCAGTGAGTTTAGTTACTGTGACATCGTGATGCACGTGTTCATAGAACATCCCAGTTACACCTGTGAGTCTTGGCACCAAAAAGGAGACACAAACCTCTGAATGGTCATTCCAAACTAGGAGGTAAAATCAAAATATATTAACACCATACAACATTAAACACACAATCTATGAAAGAAATAGTCCATAAGCCAGACTTCATTAAAATTAAAAATTCTGCTGTGTGAATGACAACATCAAGAGAATTAGAAATGTGAGAAAATGTTTGCAAAAGACACATTGGATAAATACGTGTTTATTTACAAACACATTATTTATTGAAAACAATGCAATTTCTAAATGGGCCAAAAATTTTAGAAGACACCTCACCAAAAAAGAAATACGAATGGCAAAAATGCATATGGAAAGATGTTCCATATCATATGTCATCAGGGAAATGCAAACTCAAACAACAAGACACCCCGACACATCTATTAGAATGGCCACAATCTGGGACACTGACAGCACAAAATGCTGATGATGTGTGGGGCACCAGAAACTCTCATTCACTGCTGATAGGATGTAAAAATGGAGCAGCCACTTTGGAAGACAGCTTGGAAGTATTTTACAAAACTAGACATTCTTTAACATATGACCTTAATAATTAAACTTCTTGGCATATACCCGAGACAGTTGAAAACTGATGTCCACAGTTAAACCTGCACACAGATGTTCATAGTGTACACATTTCAAANGAGCAGCCACTTTGGAAGACAGCTTGGAAGTATTTTACAAAACTAGACATTCTTTAACATATGACCTTAATAATTAAACTTCTTGGCATATACCCGAGACAGTTGAAAACTGATGTCCACAGTTAAACCTGCACACAGATGTTCATAGTGTACACATTTCAAATGTTTATAGAATAAACATTTATTTATAACTGCCAAAACTTAGAGCAGCCAAGATGTCCTTCAGTTGTTTTGTTTAGTTGCTAGGTCATGTTTGACTCTATTGAGACTCCATGGACTGTATGTAGCCCGCCGGCTCCTCTGTCCATGGCATATCCCAGGCAAGAACACTGGAGTGGATTGCCACTTCCTTCTAAAGAGGATCTTTCCNCTCCGAGAGATGGTGATGAACAGGGAGGCCTGGCATGCTGCGATTCATGGGGTCACAAAGAGTCGGACCTGACTGAGTGACTGAACTGAACTGAACTGAACTACCATTGTTTTTTAAACCTTTTTTGGATCTAATTATCTACTGTTATTCTATCTTCTAAACCATTAAACTATTCTTTCAAATTACTTTGCTACCTTTTCCTTCTACTTTTAAGTTTATTTTGTTATCCTTTTCTAAATTTGTGGTTGGATGCTTTATTGTCATTCTTGTCTACTGAATTTTAGGTGGAGTAGTTAAGGCACTTTGCCAACAAAGGCCATACAGTCAAACCTATGATTTTTCTAGTAGTCATGTACAAATGTGAGAATTGGACCATAGCCTCATGGACTATAGCCCACCAGGCTTCTCTGTCCATGGGATTTCCCAGGCAAGACTACTTCAGTGGGTTGCCATTCCCCTCTCCAGGGGATCTTCCCCACCCAGGGATCTAACCTGTGTCTCCTGCATGGGCAGGTGGATTCTTTACTGCTGGATCACCAGGGAATGGCCAGTTTTTGAAAATGTCTCATGGACACCTAAAGGAAGGCTGTAGCAGAAGAGTTCTCCCTCGGTCTCTTTTTGTCATATATATGTCGACCTTGTTAACTGTACTATTCCAGTCTTGTTTACTCATGTTTGCCATTTACCTACTCTGTCAAACACAAAATAAAGTAAAATCTTCCACTATTCTTATGTTTCTCTTCCTGTTTGTATTTCTCATAAGTTTTGTTTTTTTGCATTTGGCTGCTACTTTATTAATTAGTTAAGGATCTAAAGATGAGACCATCCTGGATCAACTGGGTGGGCTCAAAATTCAGTAACAAGTGTCCTTAAGAGAGAAGAAAACACCAAAGGAGAAGGCAGTGTGAAGACAGAGGCAGAGATGTGGCTCCACACCAGGGAATGTTGTCAGTCCCCGAGAGCTGGAAAAGGTGTGATACACACAGTTTCTTTCCTGGCATCTCTAGAAGGAACCAGCACTGGCAACACCTCCATCTCAGAGTTCTGGTTTCTAGAACTATCAGGGAATACATTTCTTTGTTTCCAGCTCCCTAGTCTACACTCGTTTGTTACAACACCCCCAGGAAATGAATATAGCCAGAGAAAATCCTGCTTCCACATGAATATGACCTTGGACAAGTCTTTGAGATGCAGTGAAAAGAACTGAGCTGGAGGAAAGGGTCACAGGATCCAAACCTTTGCAGAGTAATTGTAAAACCACTGGAGCACCTATGCTGCCTGTGGCCAGAGGATAGAGCTAAGATCCAGCACAAGTTTGGACCCTGGAGGAGAGAGAGTCTAAGTGTCAGAACAACCCAGACCTGGAAAGACGCCCAGCTTGAGTGATTGCAGGGGCCCTACCACAGGAGGTGTAGAAGGAGAGGCAAGGACCACCTGTACCGTGAATATTTGAAGAACACAAGGTTGGAGTCAGAAAGACCTGTTCCTGCTGCTTACTGCTGGGGACATTTGGCAAATGACTTAAAGTTTCTGAGCCTCTGGAATCTTATCTATAGTGTAGAGATAATACAGCAGTGAGGGGCTGTTGTGTGGATGACACGAGAATTAAAATCTTAAGAGCACTTACTAAGCGCCAGGCACTCTGCTAAGCACCTCCACTTGTGCTAACTCATTTAGAGATGCTGAGTGTAGTGACTGGTACCTAAGTGTTCCTTAAAGACACCTATCATGATTTTATTGTGGTGTTTTTAATGTCATGCAAGATCTTGGGGGCTTCCCAGGTGGCACTAGTGGTAAAGAAACCACTTGCTAATGCAGGAGACTTAAGAGACATGGGCTCGAGCCCTCGGTTGAGAAGATCCCCTGGAGAAGGAAATGGCAATCCTCTCCAGTAATCTTGCCTGGAAAATCCCATGGATAGGGGACCCTTGTGGGCTACCGTCCATAGGGTTGCAAAGAGTCAGTCATGACTGAAGTGACTTTACACAGAGTGTTCTTGACCTGAAGGTGTCCTGTGAATTAAATTTTGTGGATCCATATTCCCCACTCCTCATCAAGGTGCATGCATCTGTTGGGGTATATGTGTACTTATTTGCAGCATGGATCCACAGGCTGTCTACTGAGTCTCAAAGGAAGCAGTGACCCAGTAAAGCACAGTATATCTGCAGCAGAGGGGACTGGCCTCTTGACCTAAGAGATCCTTTCCAGCCTAGAACTGAGTGAAATGGAGTAAAGGCTACTGCATTCAAATGAGTGTCCAGGACAAAATGAGCCTGGGTGTTCTGTCTGATGCAGGGACCCTGAAGAGCTTCTGCTTGGCTCACTGCTGCCTGTGAGCGATAGGCAAATTTTGGAGGGGGAAAAAGCAAAGGGAAGAAAAAAAAGAAAATTTGCAATTTTGATGCACAAGGGCAATTTCTACAGACAATCTGTAGTGCCTGCGACCGCCCACCACCTCCAGCGGCTCCACCTGAAGCCCAAGGAACATCGCTTTCTGTTCTTGTCTCTGAGATAATAAGTTGGAGAGAAGCTTCATATTTCAAATCAAAACTATTTTCCAACTAGAGAAAAGTGGAAACTTTTCAGGCAAATTTCATATGCAGTAACACAATTTCCTCCTGTTCCACTTCTTTTTTCACCTAATACATGATAAATATTCAAGATCTCCTTGAGGAAGCATGTGCGGAGAGCTGGGTGAGGGGGTGATCATCGCTGATGCTGGGTGAAGGCAGCGAAAGGGTCGCATGAAAGTCCTTCTCCTTTGAAGCATTCCCGGTTCCAGCCTCAGCTCCACTGTCTACACGAGGCGTCCCTAGGAGAGTCCTCAATCCCATAAGAATTGGTCTTGGCAGGGCTTGAGGCGATAATTGAAAATTATCTTAATGGCTGTCCCCAGAATTCTTCTCAGGCAAAAATTAAGGTCATTGGGAAAATGCCCCAGAGAGGTATTTGGTGTAGAAGGTGAGACCCAACATAGACTTTATTAGGTGGTTTATTCTTTTGGAGGCTTTCTCTTTCAGTAGTTAGAGGTCAGGGGAGAGGGATAAAGGGACACAAGAAAATAGCCTCACCAAGGGGGGTCAATGGGCCCCAGCAACACGGTAGAAAGTTGATGACAAAAGAGAGGTGGCTGTGTTTGGGAACAGACAGAGCATCTCTTATGCCAAGGGATAACATAGGTAGCTCTCTACTGAGCACTAGACATATGCTCAGTCCTGAGCTAATGCTTTACCTGCAGGTTTACATTTAATGCTCATAGCATCACTAGGAGGTGGGAACTATTATTACTCCTGTTTTACAGACACAGAAACCAAAGTTCAGGGAGCTTGAGTACATTGCCTGAGATCAAGATGCTGCTAGCAAAGGAAAACACGAGACAGCATTACACAGCCACGGGGTGGGACCGTTAAAGAGACTCGCCGTACCAAATGTAGGTGGGGGCGTGGAGCCCTAGGCACTCCTGCACACTCCTGGTGAAAGTGCAAAATGGCACTACCACTCTAGAAGACTGGCAGTTTCTAATAAATTGAAACAAACACTTACCCTATGAGCCACAATTCCACTCCTAGGTTTTTACCCAAGAGAAATGAATACTTACATCCACAACAAGTAGACAAGAATGTTCATAGCATCTTTCTTCATTAGTGTTCCAAACTAGAAAACTCCAGATGTCATCAACAGGTGAATGGATGAATACCTTGGGTATGAACTACAGGGAAAGGTGCTCTGCAATAAAAAGGAGCGGCAGACATATTACCACAATGTGGATGAATGTGCTGAGCAAAAGAAGTCAGACACAGTGCAAATACTGTGAGATGACGGTGACAGAAGGGGCAGGGATTGCTGGCAAAGGTGAACAAAGATGATGGAAATGCCCTGTATCGTGATGGTGGTGGTAGCTGTATGGGTATATACATTTGTCAAAACCCATCCAGCAAACACTTTAAATGGGCTTATTTTATTGCATATATTTTATTTTATTGCATATATTTTATTTTATTGCATATTTAAATCTCAGTGGGCTTCCTTGGTGGCTTAGATGGCAAAGAATCTGTTTGCTGTGCAGGAGATTTAGGTTTTATCCCTTCGTCAGGAAGATCCCCTGGAGAAGGGAATGGCTACCCACTTCAGTATTCTTGCCTAGCAAATTCCATGGACAGAGGGGCCAGGCGGGCTACAGTCTATGGGTTGCAAAGAATCAGACATGACTGAGTGACTAACACCACCAGCAAGGCTGCTTTTAAAATATCCAAAGTGCTCATCATGCCTATACGATCTGACCCCACGTTTCTCTCCTCCATCTCTCCCACGTCTCTACCCCTTATCCTGCTAAGAAAAGCCTTCTTGCTATTCTTCACATCATTCAAGTACATTCCCATCTTTAGGCCTTTGTCTTTGATGTCTTCACTGCACACAATGCTCTTCCTGCAGATGTCCACATGACTCACTCCTTCAGATCTCTGTTCAAAAGCTACCTACCGTCATGGCCGGTTCTGGACCCAGCACCACTACCCGACACACACACACATTAAATAATAGCCACCCCGTAATCCACTGGCAGGGCTGATGCTGAGGCTGAAGGTCCAATACTTTGGCCACCTGATGCAGCGAGCTGACTCATTGGAAATGACTCTAATGCTGGGAAAGATTGAAAGCAAAAGGAGAAAGGGGCAGCAGAGAATGAGATGGTTGGATGGCATCACTGACTCAATGGAGGTGAATCTGAGCAAACTCCTGGAGATAGTAAAGGACAGGGGAGCCTGGTGTGCTGCAGTCCATGGGGTCACAAAGAGTCAGACATGACTGAGCAACTGAATAACAACATAATTCTCTAGGCCTTCAGCCTTCTTCTTTTCCATAGCACATATCACACCCTGATACATTACACTTTTGTTTGTTTACTCTCTGTCTCCCTAACTAGAATAAGCCCCTGTGACACCTGGGCCTCCATCATTACTGACATTTCTCAGAGGTCTAGAACAGTGCTTGGTATATAGTAGACAATCATTCTTTATTGAATGAAAGAATTAGATCCTTCTAGCAAGATTTCCCCACTGTTCTTCCCCCTCAAAAAAGAGAACAAAATCTGTTAATATCAAAAAGTTCACTCCCAGAGGTGTACCCACTCTACCAGGGAAGTCTTTTCTTGTGAAAATTAATAATAATAATAGACTATTTTACTTCTGAGTTTCATCAGTTGCTTTTGGGTATTTCCCCCAAACTCAGTATTAACTCCCCCTCCCCCCCCTCCCCCACCCCAC
>SJYV01017707.1:0-26562 GCA_006410875.1 Neotragus pygmaeus | reverse complement strand
TTTTTTATTTTTTTAGATCACAAAAAAGGTTCTTTATTTTTACCTCCTTCTTTGTGTTATTCAATTACCCCATGGACTATAGCTTGCCTGGCTACTCTATCCATGGGCATTCTCCAGGCAAGAATACTGGAATAGATAGCTTATTCCTTCTCCAGGGGATCTTCTCAACTCAGGAATCAAACTGGGATCTCCTGCATTGCAGGCAGATTCTTTATCAGCTGAGCAACCAGGGAAGCCCTTCAGTAGGTTCTAAAATATATACAAAGCTTGTATATACGATGTGACTTTCTTCAGGCCACTCCAACTTATGAATAGTAAAGATTCAAATTTAGTATAATTTAATTCATCTAACATTCACTTGTACCTTTAAAAAATATTTATTTACCTATTAGGCTATATCGGGTCTTAGTTATAGCATTCAGGATCTTTATTGGCAGCATTGGGACTCTTAATTGTGGCATATGAGATCTATCTGCCTAATCAGGTATCAAACCCAGAGCCCCTGAATTGAGAGTTCAAAGTCTTAACCACTGGACCCCAGGGAAGTTCCCATTTTTAATATAAGATTTTAATCTATCTTAGGGTCACCTCCAGGTACTTCTGGGAAGTATACTCAAGTATTTCTTGAGGGCTGTGACATTCTCACAAACAATTCTCTTCCTGCTAAGCACTAGCACTGTGCCATTGTCTTCTACCTGACATCAACAGATTACCACTTTGCCTACTGGCCAGCAATATCATTTTATATAACTGATGAAGCATGCTTCTTAGGATGGTAAACTATGATGTTCTGCAGCAAAGTGAATCTTGTGCATTCCTTCTTTTGTTTTATTAATACATACTGTTAGTTAGTATTAGTTAGTTTTATTAATACTTATTGTTGCTCTTTTCCTTATCCTTCAGAGGGCAGATAAAATGAAAATCACAATCACAGAAAACTAATCAAACTGATCACATGGACCACAGTCTTATCTAACTCAGTGAAGCTATGAGCCATATCGTGTAGGGCCACGGAAGATGGTTGGGTCATGGTGGAGAATTCTGACAAAAGTGGCCTATTGGAAAAGGCAATGGCAAATCACTTCAGTATTCTTGCCTTGAAAACCCCATGAACAGTATGAAAAAGCAAAAAGTTATGACACTGAAAGATGAACTCCCCAGGTGGGTTGGTGCCCAATATGCTACTGGAGAAGAGTGCAGAATTAACACAAGAAAGAATGAAGAGACAGAGCCAAAGCAAAAACAATTCCCAGTTGAGGATGTGACTGTTGATAGAAGTAAAGTTCAATGCTGTAAAGAACAATATTGCATAGGACCCTGGAATGTTAGGTCCATTAATCAAATAAATCGGAAGTGGTAAAACAGGAGATGGCAAGAGTGAACATTGACATTTTAGGAATCAGTGAACTAAAATGGACTGGAATTAGTGAATTTAATTCAGGTGAGCATTATATCTACTACTGTGGCCAAGAATCCCTTAGAAGAAATGGAGTAGCCATCATAGTCAACAAGAGTGTGAAATGCAATACTTGGGTGCAGTCTCAAAAAGGACAGAATGATCTGTTTGTTCCCAAGGCAAATCATTCAGTATCACAGCAATTCAAGTCTATGCCCCCACCATTAATGCTGAAAAAGCTTAAGTTGAATGGTCATATGAAAACTTGCAAGACCTTCTAGAACTAATACTCAAAAAGGATGTCCTTTTCATTATAGAGGACTGGAATGCAAAAGTAGGAAGTCAAGAGATACCTGGAATAACAGGTAAATTTGGCCTTGGAGTACAAAATGAAGCAAAGCAAAAGTTAGCAGCTTTTTGCCAAGAGAACACAAGGTCGTAACAAACATCCCCTATAACAACACAAGAGAAGACTACACATGGACATCACCAGATGGTCAATACCAAAATCAGATTGATTATATTCTATGCAGCCGTATATGGAGAAGCTCTCTACAGTCAGCAAAAACAATACCAGGAACTGACTGTGGCTCAGATCATGAACTCACTATTGTCAAATTCAACCTTAAATTGAAGAAAATATGGAAAACCACTAGACAATTAAGATATGCCTTAAATCAAATCCGTTGTGATTATACAGTGGAAGTAACAAATAGATTCAAGGGATTTGATCTGATAGACATGGACAGAGGTTCAAGACATTTTACAGGAGGCAATGATTAATACCATCGGTAATAAAAATAAATGCAAAAAGGCAAAATGTTTGTCTAAGGAGGCCTTACACATAGCTGAGAAAAGTATAGAAGTGAAAGGCAAAGGACTAAAGGAAACAAATACCCATTTGAATAAAACGTTCCAAAGAATAGCACGGAGAGATAAGAAAGCCTTCCTCAGTGATCAATGCCAGGAAATACAGGAAAGCAATAGAATAGGAAAGACTAGAGATTTCTTCAAGAAAATTAGTCACACCAAGAGAACAATTCATGCAAAGACAGACACACACAAAAAGGATAGAAATTGTAGGTAGCAAACAGAAGCAGAAGATATTAAGAAGAGATGGAAAAAATACACAGAAGAAATATTTTAAAAGAGAGAGAGAGAGAGAGAGGCAGAGAGAGAGATCTTAATGACACAGATAACCACAAAGGTGTTATCATTTACCTAGATTCAGACATCCTGGAATGTGTAGTCAACTGGAACTTAGGAAGCATCACCATGAACAAAGCTAGTGGAGGTGATGGAATTCCATTTGAGCTATTTCAACTCCTAAAAGATGATGCTATGAAAGTGCTGCAGTCAACATGCCAACAAATTTGGAAACTCAGCAGTGGATACAGGACTGTAAAAGGTAAGTTTTATTCTAATCCCAAAGAAAGTCAATGTCAAAGAGTGTTCAAATTACTGCATGATTGCAATCATTTCACACGCTAGCTAAGTAATGCTCAACATTCTCAAAGAAAGTCTTCCACAGTATGTGAACCGTGAACTACCAGATGTTCAAACTGGATTTAGAAAAGACAGAGGAACCAGATATAAAAATGCCAATATCCATTGGATCATAGAAAAAGCAAGAGAGTTGCAGAAAAACATCTACTTCTCTTTTATTGACTATGCCCAAGCCTTTGACTCTGTGGGTCACAAGAAACTGTGGAAATTTATTCAAGAGAAGGGGATACCAGATGACCTTACCTGCCTTCTGAGAAATATGTATGCAGGTCAAGAAACAACAGTTAGAACTGGACATGGAACAACAGACTGGTTCCAAATCAGGAAAGGAGTGCTTCAAGGTTGTATATTGCCAATCTGCTTATGTAACTTATATGCAGAATACATCATAAGAAATGTTGGGCTGGAAAAAGCACAAGCTGGAATCAAGGATGCCAGGGGATATAATAACTTCAGATACTCAGATGACATCACCCTTATGGCAGAAAGTGAACAACAACTAATGGGCCTCTTGATGAAAGTGAAAGATGAAAGTGAAAATGTTGGTTTAAAACTCAACATTCAGAAAACTAAGATCATGGCATCCAGTCCCATCACTTATTTCATGGCAAATAGATGGGAAAACAATGAAAACAGTGACAGACATTATTTTCTTGGGCTCCAATATCACAACAGATAGTGACTGCAACTATGAAAATAAACATGCTTACTCCTTAGAAGTAAAGCCATGACCAACATATACAGTATAGTAGAAGAAAGAGACATCACTTTGTCAACAAAAGTCTGTCTAGTCAAAACTATGGTTTTTTCAGCAGTTACATAGGGATGTGCCAAAGAACTGATGCTTTTGAACTGTAATGCTGGAGAAGACTCTTGACAGTTCTTTGGACTGCAAAGAGATCCAGCCAGTCCGTCCTATAGGAAATCAGTGCCGAGTATTCATTGGAAGGACTGATGCTGAAGCTGAAGCTCCAACACTTTGGCCACTTGATGTGAAGAAGTGATTCATTGGAAAATACCCTGATGCTGGGAAAGATTGAAGGCAGGAGAAGAAGGGAACAACAGAGGATTAGATGGCGGGATAATATCACCAACTAAATGGACATAAGTTTTAGTAGGCTTCAGGAGTTGGTGATGGACAGGGAAGCCTGGTGTACAGCAATCCATGAGTCACATAGAGTTGGACATGACTGAGTGACTGAACTGACTTAACTGATGGTTAGTTCATAACCACAACCCAAGTGACCCATTGGGAAAGAATTCTCTTGCCAATGCTAGGAAACATAGGAGACACACGTTTGATCCCTGGGTTGGGAAGCTCTCCTGCAAAAGGGTGTGGTAACCCACTCCAGTATTCTTGCCTGGGAAATTCCATGGATAGATGGATGTGTCAGGCTACAGTCCTTGGGACTACAAATAATTTGACGTCGTTGAGTACACACACAGTTCATAACCATCCTCATCATTATCTTCCTCCTCATCATTTCATGACTTTTTACCCCATTGTTGTTCAGTCACTAAGTAATGTCTGACTCTTTTCAATCCCATGGGCTGAACCACATCAGGATCCCTCAGATTTTGTGCCAGTTCCACGTCTAGTGAATTAGAGATGGTATCTAAGCATCTCATACTCTACTGCCATATTCTCCTTTTACCTTCATTTTTCTGATGCAGGCATCAGGGTCTTTTCCAATGAGTCAGCTCTTTACATCAGGTGGAAAATATATTGGAGGTTCAGCATGAGTCCTTCCAGTGAATATACAGGGTTGATTTCCTTTAAGATTGTCTAGTTTGATTTTCCTGTGGTCCAAGGGACTCTCAGGAATCTTTTCTAGGACCAAAATTTAAAAGTATCAGTTCTCCTGCATGCAAACTTCTTTATAGTCCAACACTGACATCCGTACAAGACTACCAGAAAAACGATAGCCTTGACTAAATGGACTTTTGTGGGCAAAGTAATGTCTCTACTTTTTAATATGCTACCTATTTATGAGTTTGGGAGAATGGCATTGAAATATGTATAATATCATATAAGAAATGAATCGCCAGTCTAGGTTCAATGCAGGATACAGGATGCTTGGGGCTGATGCACTGGGGTGACCCAGAGAGATGGTATGGAGAGGGAGGTGTGAGGGGGGTTCAGGATTGGGAAAACGTGTACACCCGTGGCGAATTCATGTTGATGTATGGCAAAACCAGTACAGTATTGTAAAGTAAAATAAAGTAAAATAATAATATGCTATATAGTTTCGACATACCTTTTCTTCCAAGGAGCAAGTGTCTGTTAATTTCATGGGTGCAGCACCATCTGCAGTGAATTTAGAGCCCGAGTAAATAAAGCCTGTAACTGTTTCCATTGTTTCCCCACATATTTGCCATGAAGTAATGGGATCAGATGCCATGATCTTCACTTTTGAATGCTTAGTTTCAAGCCTTCTTGTTCACTCTCCTCTTTCACTTTCATCAAGAGGCTCTTAAGGGTAGTGTCATATGCATATCTGAAGTTTTTGATGTTACTCCCAGGAATCTTGATTTCAGCTTGTGGTTCATGCAGCCCAATATTTTGCATAATGCACCCTGCATATTATTTAAATAATCAGCGTCACAATACACAGCCTTGACATACTTGACTATCCCAATTTGGAACCAGTCTCTTGTTTTATGTCCAGTTCTATCTGTTGTTTCTTGATCTGCATATAGATTTCTCAGTAGTTAGGTATGGTGGTCTGGTATCCCCATCTCTTTAAGAAATTTCCAGTTTGTCATGATCGACACAGCCAAAGACTTTGGCATAGACAGTAAAGCAAAAGTAGATGCTTCTCTGGAACTCTCTTGCTTTTTCTATGATCCAACAGATGTTGACAATTTTATCTCTGGTTCCTCTGCCTTTTCTAAATCCAGCTTGAACATCTGGAAGTTCATGGTTCACATACTGGGGAAGACTTCCTTTGAGAATCTTGAGCATTACTTTGCTGGCATGTGCTGCTACTAAGTCCCTTCAGTTGTGTCCGACTCTCTGCAANACTGCACACAAAGCCCTGAAATTCTGACCCGCTTTTCACCCACTTCTTGAAAATGGAAACATTTCTTCCCCTTCCTGCCCCAGCTCCTAAGGGAGTATCCTGGCTTGGGAAGTCACTGTTACCAATGAGAATGTGTGATATTTTTCAGGGGCTATTTGGGCAAAGCAGGAACCACTGGTCTTGGGTAATGTTTTAATAACACAGACAATAAATATTTTATATGCTATTAAAGTGAGTTTTTCCTTCTATAAATCAACTACATGTAGATGAATAGATGAAGATAATTTTCTTTATGGCTTCAGAACAGAGTGGACATTTTATATGCAATGGCCATGGGATGGATTTATTTCCCAAAAAATGACATTCCCTGCAGTTTCAATTTTGTGCAAAGAATTCTAAAGGTTTCAATATGCTACTCAGCAGAGCCATGCTTATTTGATCTGCAGTGAAGGGACCAGTTGTGAATTCTGGCTTCGTTTCCAATCTACAAGGGTTTAAGGAAAAATGGTGTTTTTAGCTCTAAGTCTTAAAACTTAACCATATTCTGGAATTAGATCAAACAGAAGACATAAATTGAGCTTTCTACTATATATGGATCCAGACTGTATATGGATCCAGACTCACAAGTTAATGTTAAATTGAGACCGTTTCACCAAGATTCTAGTGTACATTTTTAACGACTTGGCCATGGGTAATTATCTTATTAAGTAGTATTGGGACCTTTCACAAACAGCTCGGATGTCAGAAGGGGTCCTAAATGCCCGTGTTCATCTGTGTTCTTCCCATATCAATTTAACGGAAACGCAGATTCAGAATTCAACCCCTTCCCAGATCTCCACAGGAATACCCATGACCTCAAGTATGTATCTGGATATTTTACATACATTGAACATCCAGGGATTACCAGGACCTCTGAACACAGTATTCTTCCAGTCCCTTTCTCCCCACTCTCTTTTCTTGCTTTCTCCTTTTTGTGTTTTCTCCACCCTCCACCTCTCCCTCAGCCATACCATCCCTTCAGTGAAAATGCCAATTCCTCCTCTGAGTTCATGCAGAGCATGAATTACAGGGCATCAAATTATTATCTCAAGTAAACAGCAGTGTTTTCCCTATTAACAAATAGGAGAACAAACTTCTCTCTAACGCATTACACACTGACCATGGATAACTTACTTCACCTCTATAACTCTAAAGACCTACAGTGAAAATCCCCTGATAAAATGATTTTAGATATAACAAGATTGCCCTGTCTCAATCAGGAAAAGCTAAAGTTTATTTCGGTGGGAGGGGGAAAAAAGTGACATCAGAAGCAGAAAGAGTAAACAATCTCAAACTATTTGGGGAAAGGAAAACAGTCCTCTGAATCCTGAATGGGCCAGGGTTCAATTCCCTTGGCCCAAACCGGCCAGTTAAACAGGAAACTTCAAAATCCCAAACTTCAATAGGCCTTGGGTAGTGGGAATGACACATTTGGACCCTGGAAGTTCCTGCATTTTATTTCTCATGAAATAAAATGACTTTCTATTTTACACAACTGAATTTTTAGACTTCTCATATTTTGATGGGGTTTTATATGAATATGGAATTTTTAAAGCCTTATATATCTTATTAGACTCTCAAAATAACCACCCCATTTAACAGTAGAAAAGAAAAATTAAAAACAGACACCTCTGAAGAAAGTAAGGGACTTAACAAATCAGTAACAAGAGCTGGGACTCCCACCAGTTCTAATGGCAACTAGACTAATTCTTCTTGGATCGCATGCTTCCTTCCCCAGGAGACTTCATCAAGACCAGATAACAGAAATTTATTTTTCTTCCAAAACACTTATTTGGAATGATAGTTAATTATCTCATGTTTTATGTGGCCTTTGTCCATATGTTTGAGAAACTTTTTGAAGGTTCATGCCTTCCTGTTGGACCAATTGGTGGATCCAACTGCACTCTGGGTCTAAAATAGCCTGGCAATATGGTGAAGTCAGTGAGACAAGCAATCATTTCAGCAAGTAAACAGGATGTAATTCTGTCATAGCTGCCCCATCTCCCCAGTGAAGTTTCATTCCCTACTGGTATGAAGAATTTTGCAAAAACATCAAGGTTGTGAGACTTCCTTGGTGGTCCAGTGGCTAAGACTCTGTGCTCCCAGTTCAGGCAGCACAGGTTTGACCTGTGACCCAGGTTTGACCCGTGACCCAGGTTTGACCTGTGACCCAGGTTTGACCCCTGGTCAGGGAACTAGACCCCATGTACCACAACTAAGACCCAGCACAGCCAAATAAATATAAGTAAATAAATATTTTTAAAAAATAAAATCAAGGTTGAAAGAAAGGAAAAACTGGTTCTGTAGTGATTTACAGGGTAAGATGTGTAACAGCAATAATAGTAATAATAATAATAATAATAGTGAGAAGAAGAATAGCAAGAGATTTATTGAGTGCTTACTATATTCCAGGTACTGTGCAAAACACATCATAATTTAATCTTAATGAGAAACCATTTTATACATCCATTTTTGACTTTTTTTTTTTAATTAGAAATAAATGTTGCATGGATGGTAAACTAGCAAACTTTTCCAAAATAAAATCTAAGCTTTGATGCCTACTACTTGATCAAATAAGTAGATGTGAACAATTATGACTAAAACTTCCAGCATTGCTGTCACGTAGAAGAACAAGACCACAAGAAATGACCATGATATCTAATTTAGTATTTGCTTCTTAAACAGATGTTGCAACATCTGCTTTCTCCATTCACCTGCCCTGCAGGTGTAAGTTAATATTTCCTACGTACTTGTTATTTTTCATGACAGAAAATACTCATGTGCTTTATGGAAAAACCATGTCCAAAGCTAGGAGTAAGTTTCACCATGATAACCTCATGTTATTTGCCTATGTTTGTGGTATTGCTTTCTCTCTGATCTCACAAATAACTCCAACCTATCTTCTAGACAAGTAGAGACACTGGGACAGTTTAGGTCTTAAAGTTTCTGTAGCATAATTCTTTCATGAAGATGTCCATATTTAATCCCCACATAATCTGTCCATATTATTCCCCACGTAGTCTGTTGGTATGATCAGAAAAAGGCTTTGGAAATCAGAACAAAAATAGTGGCCATCGAGTGATACATGTTGACATTTTCATGATAGGCAGTCTGGGTTTGAATTTGCCTTCTGCCATTTATTAACTGCGTGACCTGAGTTGCTTACCTGTCTTCTCTGAGCTTTAATTTGTCATCCTTAAAATGAAGATAAGAACAGCATCTGTCTTATGGGGTCAATGTGAGGCTTCAAGGAGATAAGGCACATAGATGTGTTAACATAGTGCCTGGCACATAATGACAGCTTAGTAAGCACTGCTTAAGCACTACTATTATGATCACGCCTTCCTCTGCCACTTAGTGCAACTTTGGCTTAGTCATTCAACCTCTTTAACCTCTGATGCTATAAGGAAATAGATTAAACTAGATGTTCACTAAAATCTTTTTCAGCTCTAATTTTCTATGAGTCGAAATCACTCTGTACATTCCTAGGAGATATAGCTCAGTTGTTCAGTTGTGTCCAGCTCTCTGTGACCCCATGGGCTGCAGCATGCCAGGCTTCCCCATCCTTTACTATCTCCCAGAGTTTATTCAAACTCATGTCCATTGAGTCAGTCATACCATCTAACCATTTCATCCTCTATCGTCCCCTTCTCCTGCCCTCAATCTTTTCCAACAATAGGGTCTTTTCCAAGGAGTAAGCTCTTTTCATCAGGTGGCCAAAGCATTGGAGCTTCAGGTTCCAGCATCAGTCCTTCCAGTGAAAATTCAGGGAAGCCCAGGAGATATAGTTGAAAGTGAAAATCACTCAGTCGTGACCGACTCTGTGACCCAGTGGACTATACAGTCCATGGAATTCTTCAGTCCAGAATACTAGAGTGGGTAGCCGTTCTCTTCTCCAGGGGATCTTCCCAACCCAGGGATCAAACCCAGGTCTCTTGCATTGCAAACGGATTCTTTACCAGCTGCGCCACCAGAGAAGCCCAGGAGATACAGTGATCACCAGATACTCAATACGTTCCTCTACATTTCTCAACATTGTGCTTGACTTGAGACCTCATGATGGACATGTGAACGTAAATGATGTTCTTCTCTGGGTCCAAGGCAGTTACGAGCAGGTGTGAATCTCTGCCTTCCCATGTCACAGTATGAAAGCAGCCTAGACCTCTGAGATCCCACTAAAGAAAATCTGCCTGGCCTGCACTTGACTGCGACAAGAATAAGAAGTAGTACTTTGTTGTGTTAAGTAAATGAGATTTTAAAGTTTGGCTCTTATAGCAGCCAGCAGTTACTTGCCCTGACTTATACAGAACTCAGACTCTTCCACATCCTATATCTTAAAATTGTAATGTAGGTAAAGCTTCTTAAAAATAAGGCACACAATTTCTGGGGAGAGGGAGGGGCAGGGGGAGAAGAAAGGAAATGTAGTTCAAAGATCAGCATGTGGCCTGAGAGGCATGCGTGACAAACATGAAGAGAATGAGAAGCCAAATATGGCAATATTTTATGTGTAGCTCCAGGTTTGTGGTTGTTTTTTTTTTGGCATTTACTAGATACCATCTTTTCCCCATTAGCTTGCTTCCAGGTTTATTCCACTGCACATGCAGGAGGCTCTGATTCCTAAGTCAGAAATGCCTCTGTTTTTACATCTTAAACATTTCTTCTGGTTTTTACTGGACATGGTACAATTCTTACAGCATAAGTAATTTTACTATACACTAATTATAAGAAGAAAAACAATTCACATCTAAGGTAAAATGAAAAGTCATACAATATCTGGTGGTCCTATCTCACAAGACTGTTGTGAAGATCAAAGTAGACACAAGAGGTTGAAAATTGTGAAGTGTTATACAATTCAGTGAGGTGGGTGATGTGATGATGAAATGAGAAGCATACTGCAGAGGTAGTAGAACTGGATATCTGATATGGAAAATCTATATTTCTAAAGAGAAGAAATTTATGAAAGTCAAAATACAAAGCATGAAATCTTTGTATTTGTAGAAATCTACACAGGAACTGCAATAACAACAGCCTGTCTTCATTCTACAGAGTATATACTCATTTCTCTATTCTCTTCCTTTAAAGAGAAAGCTACTAAACTTATATATATTTGCAAGAATATTAACACCTTCTTCAGAATAACTGAAATTATAACAGCAGTGACAATGGCCTTTCTAAGCAGCAACATATTTACACACTTCTGGATAGTTTAGGGCCTCCCAGCTGGCTCAGTGGTAAAGAACCCACCAGCCAAGCAGGAAATGCACAATCGATCCCGGGGTCAGGAAGATCCCTGGAGAAAGAAATGGTAACCCACTCCAGTATTCTTCCCTGGGAAATCCCATGTCAGAGGAGCCTGGAGGTCTACAGTCCATAGGGTCACAGAGAGTTGGACACAACTCAGAAACTAAAGAGCAGCAGCGTTAAGATAGTTTAGAGAAATTGGAATTCTTTAAGAGTTTCCATCCATGTTTTTTTAACTAAGAAAATAGTGTTGGTAGAGACACATCAATGTCATTTAATTAATAATGATCGATTTAAACATGAATTTCAAAGCAAATAAATACCAGTGATTCACCTCTCCGTCTCATTTATCAAGATGGATTTACCCAAGCCATTTGCGATTTGGATGGAATGCTGGAACGGGGACCACGGCATCATAACAAACAAGATAGATGAAAATCTCAGAGGATGACTGTTGACCTAATCCAAACAAAGTATCTCCTGGCTCCACTGACTGTTGCCAAGTCTCAGCAGAGTGCTAAGAATAAATATAGCACAAGTGCGGAAAAGGGTCTGCTTGACTTTCTGCTTGTGATTGTTCGAGCGGATGAGAGAGAGAACTGTGAGCTGAGCTCTGCCAACTGCATGGAAGCCATCAGCTCGTTGACGTCAGCGCTCAGAACGAGGTGTGCTGTGAAAGCAGCAGTCCCTCTCAAGATAAAAGGGAAAAAGTAAACAATATGACCCGAAGAAGCGGATGAAGCCTGAGGCAGTGCATCAGGTCATGGAGACAGGAATACTACTTCATTCTGCCAAAAGCCACCATCCAGCGATACCCTGCTGGAACCCTGGGAGAGTGGGTTTTCCTGAAATGGCACTGACAAATGGTCTGAAGAGGCACCTAGCAGCAGCTACTTCATACCAGAGCAATGATCCATGCATTTCTAAGGCTTTGAGCCAGGTACATTGTGTAAGTCACAGGAGTCTTGCTCCTCCAAGGCCTGGCCAACAGTGATCAGGTCATCTCATACTTAAACTGTATACTGAACATGCCATGGTTTTTAAAAGAAGCAAAAATTCCAGTTGAATAGTCATCAGTGACTTTAGATTGGATGTAACTAATTGCCAGAAGGGTCCCACGACATGGATATACTGAACAGCTCTTAGGCTTCTCACCCAGTGTCCAGCAATCGGTGAAGGGGTCATTGCCAATAGGAACAGAGAAAGGAAATGGGAATGAGAAGAGTGAAGTGTAAGACATGGAGGATGGAGAGATGGGGTAAAGAACCGTGGGGACAGCTCCGAGGCCTGTATTTCAATAATTTGGTCTTTTGCCGACCACAGATTCCCTGGAGACAGGGGAGACGTGTTAACAAACTAGACATGCCTCTCCCTGAAACACACACACACACACCTCTACCTGAGCAACATTTTAAATCGCAGTTCCATCTGTAAAAATTCAATCTTTTCATGCTAGATAAAAAGATTCTCAAAATAGCTTAAGATCTCCCAAATCTGTTCAATGCCAAGTTTAATCATGTTGCTTGATACCTTGATATGAAATATAAGATGGTTGGATGGGGCTCAGTGACATTCTTATTTGCTCAGCACACTTAGAATTTTGTTGTTTAGTGTTGCTTCTTGACTCCATAGCCTTCTTCCAGGCTTAATTTCCTTCTTGCTGAATTATGTCAATCAGAAGTTCCAAAGCAGAGAGCTATGAGTAGTAACAATTACTTAGGATGCCTGAGATTTTTTTTCTTGACCAACCCAGCAGTTACAGTTTTAGGTAAAAGTTGATTTTTTTTTTTTCTCTGCACCTTAAAGATGTTTCTTCATTTTGTGGCACCCATTGCTACTGAACAGAATTGTTTCATCAGGCTAAATACCATTCCTTTATAAGCAATATGATTTTTCTCTCAATTGGATTTAAAGTTTTCTTTAAATATGACTATGCAACAGCTCCTTTTTCATAAAATCCTTCAGACTTGGACTTCTGATCTATCTTAAATCATGAAAACTGATCAATTTTTAAAAATATCTTCATTTCCATTATTTATTTTTTTTGCTTTTCTTTTTTTTAACAATTAATTTATTTATTTTACATGGAGGCTAATTACTTTACAATATTGTGGTGGGTTTTGCCACATATTGACATGAATCAGCCATGGGTATACATGTGTCCCCTATCCTGAACCCCCCTCCCACCACCCTCCCCATCCCATTCCTCAGGGTCATCCCAGTGCACCAGCCCTGAGCACCCTGCCTGATGCATCGAACCCAGACTGGCGATCTATTTCACATATGTTTCAATGCTCTTCTCTCTTTTTTGGCTCTCCGCTAGACATACGAAAGAGATTCTCAAACATGTATCCCATTCAAGTTCTCTATTTCTTGATGTTTCTGCGTTGCATTCAGAGTGATTTTCTCAGGTCTGTCTTCCAATTCATTAGTTTCCTCTTCAATGAGTATGTGTCTGTGTGTGCTAAGTTGCTTCAGATGTGTCTGACTCTGTGTGACCCTATGAACTGTAGCCCGCCAGGCCCCTCTGTCCATGGGATTTCCCAGGCAAGAATACTGGAGTGGGTTGCCATTTCCTCCTCCAAGAGATCTTCNTGTGTGCTAAGTTGCTTCAGATGTGTCTGACTCTGTGTGACCCTATGAACTGTAGCCCGCCAGGCCCCTCTGTCCATGGGATTTCCCAGGCAAGAATACTGGAGTGGGTTGCCATTTCCTCCTCCAAGAGATCTTCCCAACCCAGAGATTGAACCTGTGTCTCTAATGTCTCCTGCATTAGCAGGCAGGTTTTTTTACCACTGATGTCACCTGGGAAATCCCTCAATGAGTATAGTCTTTGGCTAATACATTATTGACCTTTTTAGTATTTTGTATTTTAATTTTATTAAAATATAAACATCATATGGCACACAATTCATTCAACTGTACAATTCAATGGTTTTTAGCATATTCTCAGAATTGTGAGAATATCATCACAATAAATTTTAGAACGTTTTTATCACTCCAAAAGAAACTCTGTTCTCTTTAGGTATCACTTCCCAAACACTCCCAGCCCTAGATAACAACTGATACACTTCTGTTCCTATGGATTTGCCTGTTCTGGACATTTCATATCACCCAAACAATATGTGGCCTCTTGTGAATGGCTTCTTTCATTTAATGTTTTCAAGCTTCATCTATGTTGTAGCATGTGCCAATACTTCATTCCTTTTTATTGCCAAATAATATTTCCTGTGTGACTATACCACTTATTATTATCCATCCATCAGTTGGTGGGTATTTGGATTATTTCTACTCTTTGACTATTATGAAGAATGCTGCTGTAATCTTTCACATACAACATATTTTGGTGGACATGTGTTTTCTTGGGTGTAGGAATGGAATTGTTGGGTCATAGAATGACTTGAAGGCTTCCCAGGTGACACGGTGGTAAAGAACCCATCTGCCAATGCCAGAGATGCAAGTTTGATCCCTGGGTTTGGAAGATCCCCTGGAGTAGGAAATGGTAACCCACTCTAGTATCCTTACCTGGAAAATTTCAAGGAGAGAGGAGCTTGGAGGGCTACAGTCCACAGAGTCACAAAGAGTCGGACACGACTGAGTGTGCACACAGGCAGTATGTTTACCTTTTGAGGAGTTTCCCGGTTGTTTTCCAAAGTGTCCTATTTTACATTCCTAATAGCAGTGTATGAGGGTTCTAGTTTCTCCACTTCCTCGCCAGTGCTTGTTCTTCCTGAGTTCGTGTCATCCTTGCACAGGGGCAATGCTAATCTTCTCTGTAACATTCCAATTTTAGTATACATGCTACTCAAGCAAGAACTTACACATCTTTTAATTATACATATATGAAGTGATATCCCATTATGGTTTTGATTTACCATTTGTATACTTTTTTTGGAGACATGTCTGTTCAGATCCTTCTGATTTTTTAATTAGTCTGTCTTTTTATTTTTGAGTTCTGAGAGTCCTTTATACACTCTAGATGCAAGTCCCTTATTAGATATATGATTTGCAAATATTTTCTCCCATTCAGTGGGCTGTCTTTCCACTTTCTTGATTATGTTCCTTGCAGTAGAAACATGTTAGTTTTGATAAAGTCCAATTAGTCCATTTATTCTTTTGTTTTCTTATACTTTTGTTTTTATATTTTAAAAAAAACATTGCCAAATTCCAGGTAACAGATCTATGCCCATAATTTCTTCTAAGAGTGCCATATTTTCAGCTCTTACATTTAGGTCTGTGATGTGCTTTTACTTAATTTTTGTATATGATGTGAGGTATAGGTCCGACTTTATTTTTCTTTTTGCATGCAGATATTCAGTTGCCCCAGCATCATTTATTGAAAAGATTATTCTCCCCCATTTAATTTGTTTGGTACATTTGTCAAAACTCAGTTGCCTATAAACGGAGGGTTTATTTATAAACCCTGGGCTCTTAGCTCTGCCCCCCCCGACCTAGTGTGTGTCCTCTGCCAGTGCCACACTGTCTTGACTATTGTAGCTTTACAACAAGTTTTGAAGTTGGGAAATTTAAGTCCTCCAAGTTACAACTTTGTTCTTTTCCAAGAATATTTTGACTCTTTCAGTTTCCTTGAATCCCCATATGAATTTTAGAACAGCTGGTCAGTTTTTGTAAAGAAACCAAGTCTGAGATTGATAACAATTACATTGAATTAGATCAATCGAGGGAGAAGAATTCAATCTATAGATCAATTGTTAGAAGAGGACACATGCACATAAAATGTCCTTCTATTTATTTTAGTCCTCATTAGTCATTTCCAACAATGTTTTAAAGATTACTGAGTGTAAGTTTCACACTTTTATAAAACTTATCCTAAGTATTTTATTCTTTTTAGGCTATTATAAAAAAAAGTCTGAATTTCATTTTAAGATTACTCATTGCTAGTGTACAGAACTATAATCAGTCATTTTAAATTGAGGTACATAGATTTATAATGTTATATATTAGTTTCACGTATACAACATGGTGACTCAAAATTTTCATAGATTATACTTCACTCAATTTTATTATAAAAATATTGCTATACTCCCTGTGATGTAAATACATCCTTATAGTTCATTTCATACTAGTAGTTTGTACTTATTAGTCCCCTGCCCCTATCTACAATTGACCTTTTTATATTAATATTATAACCTATAATCTTTCTGAACTTACAACTTCTACTAGTTTTTAGTGGATTGCTTAGGATTTTCTAAATACAAAATCATGACATCTGTGAATAGAAACAGTTTTACTTCTTGTTTTCCAATCTTGAAATAATTTTACTTGTTGTTTTCCAATCTTGAAGACTTTTATTTTACTTTCTTGGTTAAATGCACTGACTAGAATCTCTAGCTGGAGAAGGCAATGGCACCCCACTCCAGTACTCTTACCTGGAAAATCCCATGGGCAGAGGAGCCTGGTAGGCTGCAGTCCATAGGTTTGCTAAGAGTCCAGACACGACTGAGCGACTTCACTTTGACTTTTCACTTTCATGCATTGGAGAAGAAACTGGCAACCCACTCCAGTGTTCTTGCCTGGGGAAATGGGGTCGCACAGAGTCAGACATGACTGAAGCGACTTAGCAGCAGCAGCAGCAGCAGAATCTCTAGCACAGTGTAGACTAGAAGTGATGAGAACATACATTCAGTCTTTCATCAGTAAGTGTGATATTAGCTATGGACTTTTTTTGATACCCTTTATTGGATTGAGAATGTTTCCCTCTATTCCTAATTTTTAAAATGACTTTGTCATGAAAGGGTATTGGATTATTTCAAATAGGTTTGCTGCATCTATTCAGATATCCCTGGGTTGGGAAGGTCTCCTGGAGAAGGGAATGGCAATCCACTCCAGTATTCTTGCCTGGAAAATTCCATGGACAGAGGATCCTGGTGGGCTACAGTCCATAGGGTCACAAAGAGTCAGAAATGACTGAGTGACTAACACTTTCACTTTTCACTATTCAGATGATAATGTGAGATTTTGTCCTTTATTATTACACATTGGGCTCCCCAGGTGTCTTAGTGGCAAAGAATTCATCCACCAATGCAGTAGATGTGGATTCAATCCCTGGGCTAAAAAGATCCCCTGGAGGAGGAAATGGTTACTCACTCCAGTAGTCTTGCCTAGAAAAATCCCATGGACAGAGGAGCCTGGCGGACTCCCATGAGATCACAAAGAGTCAGATACAACTGAGCATTCAGCACACACATGCGCACGCGCGCACACACACACACACACACACACACACACACACACACACACACATTACATAGATTTTCAGACGTAAAAACCGACTTTGTATTAATTCCACTTGGTCATGGTGTATATACGTAATTCTTTTAGTATGTCCCCATATTTGACTGGCTATATTTTGTTGAGGATTGTATCTATACTCATAAAAATATTGGTCCACAGTTTTCCTTTCTTGTCATGTCCTTGTCTGGATTTTGCATCAGCATAAAAGTGATCTCCTAAAATGAGTTGAAATTGTTCCCTCCTCTTCTGTTTTTTGGAAGAATTCATGGAGAAGTGGTATTAATTCTTTAAATGTTTTCTTAAATTAACCAGTAAAACTATCCAGGCCTAGACTTTTCTTTGTGCCTAGTTTTTTGGCTAAATTTACAGGTCTATTCAGATTTTGTATTTTTTATTGAGTCAGTTTTGGTAGTTTGTATCTTTGTAGTAAATGGTCTATTTAGTCTAATTAATCCAATTTATTGGCATACAATTGTCTGTTTAATCCTTTTTTTATTTCTGTAAAGTTGGTAGTGATGTTCACTTTCATTTCTAATTTTAATAGGCTGAGTCCTCTCTTTTTTTCCTTGTTCAGTCTAGGCAACATAGAACCCTTGGTTGCTTACCACTGGCTGTCACAGTGGCAGAATTTAACCCATTCAATTGAAACAGTACGACCACTCAACTTGTGCTCTGATAGTTGCATTTGGCTTGGCAATCTTGTCCCAGGAATTCTGATGATACTGTCAATGACCAAATTAAACTGGAATTACAGTAATTTGGTCTTATTAATACGGTGAACATACATTGTTCAGAAGCTTTGGTGAGCTCCATGGTTCCTAAACTCTGTTCCAAATCACTTCAGAGTACCACAAAAAATGCACAAGAGCCCTGCAAGATATTTTAAAATTTCTAGGGAAACAGAGCAGTATTTCTTACACAAACTGTTACTAACAAGTTGTGTGGATATAAGTATTTAATAAATAAGATGGTTAAGACATTCTTTTGGAGAAGGCAATGGCACCCCACTCCAGTACTCTTGCCTGGAAAATCCCATGGACGGAGGAGCCTGGTGTGCTGCAGTCCATGGGGTCGTGAAGAGTCGGACATGACTGAGCGACTTCACTTTGACTTTTCACTTTCCTGCATTGGAGAAGGAAATGGCAACCGACTCCAGTGTTCTTGTCTGGAGAATCCCAGGGATGGGGGAGCCTGATGGGCTGCCGTCTATGGGGTCGCACAGAGTTGGACACGACTGAAGCGACTTAGCAGCAGCAGCAGCAGCAGCAAGACATTCTTTGGCTTATAAACACTTTGAAAAAATAATCAAATCACTGTGACTTGAAAAAATTTTGCAACCTCTGGATTATTTATTTTTGTTTTTCCCCCACAGCCTTATTAAGGATAATTGCATGGGTTTTATTAAACTTTTTGAAATATTAAAAAGAATTCCAAGAACCTTTCTAACCTCATGAGCCACAAGTTGGTAAATGATAGATGAAGGTGTCTCTAAAATCACATGATTAGGACAAAACTGTGTATTATTTGTAAGTACATGTTCCATGGCGATATCATTATGGTGATATAATACCTCCTGCTCTTGCTCACATTTCCCAAAGATATTTTTCTAGAGGTAGAGAAGGAGCAAAAGAGGCAATTAACTTATTGTGTTGCATTTGGGGAACACTTCATCTATTGTACAAAAATTGATTTAGCATATACTGTGTGCCAGACATGGTGAACAAAACAAAGAAGCCCTGACTAATACTCTAAAATCTAAACACTTAATGTAATAAGAGTGGGGTATGGTGCTTTAAAAAAGATGATCAGGAAAGGGGTCAGATATGGGACACTTAAGTAAATATGTGAATGAAGAGACAGAGAGCAATGCAGATAATGGGAGAGGGTTCCAGGGCTTCCTGGTGGCTCAGGGGTAAAGAATTCACTGGCCAGTGGAGGGAAAGCAAGAGATGCTGGTTTGATCCCTGAGTTGGGAAGAGCCCCTGGAGGAGGAAACAGCAACCCACTCTAGTGCTCTTGCCTGGAGAATCCAATGGACAGAGGAGTCTGGTGGGCTACAGTTCAAGGGGTCACAAAAAGTGAGACACAACTGAGCGCCCAGCCTCAGGCAGAGGGTTCCAGCAGGTGCAGAGGTCGGAGCATGCTCGGCAGTCTAGGCAGGCGTGTACCTCATCTAGCCTTTGCCTCTGGGCAGGTGTGTTCCTAGCTTCCTCCCACCCAGGCAGTGCAGTGCACAGGACACCTCACCATAGGTTGGCGTCCTATCCCCACCAACCTCCTGCTCTTCCTTCCTTGCTTCCTCCCTACCTTCCTTCCCTCCCTCTGTCCTTTCTTCTTTCTTCCACCAAATGCTTACTGAAAGTCTACTGTACACCATCCATTATTCTTGGTACTTAGGATACAGCAGTAAATAAAACAGACATGGCCCCAACTTGCTTGAAATTTACAGACTAGCAAACTAAGGTCATTTGTAAACAAACAAACCAAAAATCCCACGTGTGGTAAGTATTAAACACTTGTTCAGTGAACCTGGCCCAAATTAAGAGATAAATATTTGACCAATGAATCAATGTTCAAATGAACGAACAAATGAAGAGATGAATTGACTGACCTTTAAGATGTTATTACTCTGAGATTTTTACCATAGCAGGATAATTAGAATTTTTTGTCTGATTTTCATTTTCTATTTCTATATTGCTACAAGTGAAAAATGTTGAGAATTCAACTAAATCTGTCAGTCAAAAAAATTTCATAAGAAAATCAATTAACTTGCTCAAAATCATTTCTATACTTTCAGAAAAAAAGAAAGCAGCTGCCCAATGATATTTTTAATTGAATTCAGAAGCTATTACCTACAAGAACCTTTAATTTATTCTTACCCAGTCAGTCGAAAACAATTTAAGCAAAGCAGAATCTGTTTTCTTTTAACTTGCAACTGAGCTGAGAGTTGCCACGCCAGTTTCACCCAGTGTGAGTTTCAGGAACTGAATGATAAACACCAGTAAATGAAACCTTTTCCTAGAATGCCAGCAGGACTGCTTTAACCGAGGTTAGGCTACTAGGCAACAATCTAAGAAAACCAATATTCTGTTGCTAATTACCCATCTAAAAGGCTAGAGAGGAAATTATAGAAAGAAGCAATCTTCTTAATAATTCCCCAATTACTCCACCCTGAATCATCCCTTACTCATGAAAGGGTGAATATGGTAGTTTCAGAGAATCTCAGCTCTCATTAAAGTGAGAATTAGAGAGATTGCCTCCCTGAAAGAAATGGCTTAACAGTTCTATGCAAACGCCTTATCCTCTGTATGAAAAGTAAAGTGTTAGTCACTCAGTCATGTTTGACTCTTTGTGACCCCATGCATGGACTGTAGTCTGCCAGGCTCCTCTGTCCATGAGATTCTCCAAGCAAGAATACTGGAATGGGTAGCCATTCTCTTTTCCAGGGGATCTTCCTAACCCAGGGATTGAACCTGGGTCTCCTGCATTGCAGGCAGATTCTTTACTATCTGAGCCACCAGGAAAACCATACCTTCCTGTAGTATTTACAAGTGCTGTGGGTGAGAGTGACAGAGAGGGAAGGCTTCTGGAGGCTGAAGTGGTGGGAGCCACAGAGCTCAAACTGATGTCAATACTGTCAGTCACAATGCAATCTGGTCTCTACTGGTTCATCTGTTTGTTCATTACATATGAACAAGACAGAAAAGCTTACAGCTGAAAGAGGGAGTCATGTGAGAAAATTGGTACACAAATAAACAAGATGGTCAAATATAACTGTGCCTTGAAGAAAATTTCCAAGGTGATGTGACAGAGAGTAACTTTAGAAGATCTGTTTAATGAAGTGGTTAAGAAAGGCCTTCAGGCTATTTTTCTAAGAGTTTTATGTATTACATATGTCCTCTGTGTTCTTTTTAAATAAGGCATAACCATGGTGCTGTCAAGTTGGCTAATGTAGATACCCAACAAGTGGTTCTTTTCCAGCTAACTCATTATCAGTCTATGGAAAGGAAGGGAATGAGGGTAGGTCTTAACACAATGACTGGAATTAGCCAATACAAGATACAGGGGGGAAAGTCGCTTCCTCCTTTATGACCATGGCTAGGTAAAATAAGCCCTCAGAATTACTAAAAAACCAAGAATATTAAAGAAAAAAAATTTAAGTTGGATTAAAAAAAACAATTCAAAGCTTTTGTTTTTAGAAAGACACCTTTTAGGATATTAAAAAGCAGACCACAGACTGGGAGAAAATATCTAATATGTACCAAAAATATTATGTGTGTGCATACTTAATATGTATATGTATAAATACATGTTGATGTTTAGTCTCTTGGTAATGTTCAACTCTTTGCAACTCCATAGACTATAGCCCTGCCAGGCTCCTCGGTCCGTGGGATTCTTCAGGCAAAAATACTGGAGTGGGTTGCCATGCTCTTTTCCAGGGGATCTTCTGGACCCAGAGAAGAATCCACACCTCTTGCACTGGCAGGTGGATTCTTTAGTACTGAAGCTCCTATACATACATGTATGTGCATGCACATATAACATATAGGATGTGTATGTTTCATATGTCATATATATATATATATATATATGGAAAAGGACACATAAAGAACATATAATGAACTCAAATATTAATAATTAGAACATAACTCAAATTTTAATTGGAGAAAAGATTGAAACAGGGACTTCACAAAAAATGATAGAAATGACCTATAGTGCTCAAAAAGATGTTCAACACCATTAGTCATCAGAGAATTACAAATTAGAACCAGTGAGATACCCCTTTTCACCCACTGTAATGGCTAAGATGAAAAAGAGTAACCACACCAAGTGTTGGTAAGAATGTGGAAAAATGAACTCATACACTGCTGGGGTACACACAAACTTGCATAAAATGTTCATAAGAGTTTTATTTCAAATAGTGAATAACTAGGAACAGTCTTTGGAGAAAGAAATGGCAACCCACTCCAGTATTTCTGCCTGAAAAATTCCACGGACGGAGGAGCTTGGAGGCCTACACTCCATGGAGTCAGAAAGACTCAAACACGACTGAACACGCACGCACAACAACAACAAGGAACAGTCTTACTACCCATCACAGACGGGTGGATAAACAAGTTGTATTGTGCGTACAGAGTGGAATGCTGCTGCTGCTGCTGCTAAGTCGCTTCAGTCGTGTCCGACTCTGTGCGACCCCAGAGACGGCAGCCCACCAGGCTCCCCCGTCCCTGAGATTCTCCAGGCAAGAACACTGGAGTGGGTTGCCATTTCCTTCTCCAATGCATGAAAGTGAAAAGTGAAAGTGAAGTTGCTCAGTCATGTCTGACTCTTTGTGACCCCATGGACTGCAGCCTATCAGGCTCCTCTGCCCATGGGATTTTCCAGGCAAGAGTACCTGAGTGGGGTGCCATTACTACTCGGGAATAAAATGAACTACATCCAATAAAATGCATGACTCTGAAAAACATGCTGAGTAAAATAAGCCAGGCACAAAAACACATCCAGTATGATGCCAGCTGCATGAAATTCTAGAAAAAAGAAAATGTAATCTATAGCAGTATAGAGCAGAGTAGTGGTTGCCTGGGCTGTGGATCACAGCAGACTGACTAGGGAAAGGCATGAGGGACACTTTTGTGGTGATGGAAATGTTCTACATCTTAACTGTGGTTGTGGTCGCACAGATGTGTACCTCTGTCAAAACTCTAAGAATGTACCCTTAAAAGGATCACATTTTATTGTATACGAATAATAATATAGTTTCCTCTGACTAGAGTTGATTTTTAAAATGAGTTCTTTCAAAAAGTGATTTTAGTGTTTCCTTATAGCGTGAGTGGAGGCATGTCATTCATTAGATCAAGTCACAAAATTGGAGGTTAGAAAGTTAGGCAAACATGGAGCCAGGATAACAACCATAGCCCCAAAATATTCTCTGACATGGTTTTATCAAATTTACTGTACCAGTTGTGAAAGATGCTCCATAAAGAAAAGTCTCTGGTCCAGTAAACTGTAGAAAAACTGAATGTTCTACAGATTCACATTATAATATGGCCATAAATATGATTCTGAAAGTCCCCTTGATAAACATATTTTATCAAGAAATATCTAGTGGGACATGGCTTTGGAAGTGCTAAATTACTTGACCAATGTCAATCTGGAAGGAAGTTTCTTAAGAGTTTTTAATCATCGATATGTATTTTAAATTTCAAAGAGTGTTTTAGTACGTAGCATTTTCCACATGTATTTGAGCATAGTGTTCTATTTTCAACTGCATCTTGCAAAAACTGGTATTCTGTTTTCTTCCAAAAACAGCTTTCTAGGCTTCCTCCAAAGAGCTTGGTCCTTGCCTCTATCCTCCTTACAAGCAGCTTAGTAGCTGTAGATTAGTCACTCAGTCGTGTCTAACTCTTATTACCCTGTGGAGTGCAGCCCAGCAGGCTCTTTGTCCAGGGATATCTCCAGGCAAGAATACTGGAGTGGGTAGCCCATTCTCTTCTCCATGGGATCTTCCCAACCCAGGGATCGGATGAACCCAGGTCTCCTACATTGAAGGCAGATTCTTTACCATCTGAGCCACCAGGGAAGCCCACAAACAACTTAGCTGAATGGCAAATACAGGACTGTCAAATTTTCAGGTGACACAAATGAGTTTCTTAAGAGGATAAGCAATACTATAAAATTTGAATTCACTAAGATCTGGATAGGCAAGATTGATGAAATTTAAAATTATTGAGTTTGAAAATTAAATTAAGTGTATATATGTTTTTGGGGACAGATGGAAGCAGGCTTTGGAGTTTTAGTTGACAGTAAACTCAACCAAAAGTACAATGTTGCATCAAAAACAAATCCAACCTTAGTCTACACAAGAGAATGGTGTCAACAATAATAAGGGAACGATTGTATGTGAATACAACTATAGAATTACAAGATGGTCAAAGGACCAGAAATGTCAAAGGAAGAGTGTTCAGACTTGGTGAGGGAGGCAGAGAATGTATATGTAAAGTGGTATTTGCCTACAAATATGAGGAGAAACTTCATGGAAACTCATTCAAGTATCTTGATTGCCAGCTTCTAGACCTATTTTTAAAAGCTCTGATTTGGATCACAACAAACTGTGGAAAATTCTTAAAGAGATGGGAATACCAGGTCACCTCACCTGCCTCCTGAGAAATCTCTACGCAGGTCAGGAAGCAACAGTTAGAACAGGACATAGGGCAATGAACTGGTTCAAAATTGGGAAAAGAGTATGTCAAGGCTATATACTGTCACCTTGCTTATTTAACTTACATGCAGAGTACATCATGTGAAATACCAGGCTGAATGAAGCACAAGCTGGAATCAATATTGCCAGGAGAAATATCAATAACTTCAGATATACAGATGACACCACTCTTACGGCAGAACGTGAAGAGGAACTAAAGAGCCTCTTGATGAAAGTAAAAGAGGAGAATGAAAAAGTTGGCTTAAAGCTCAACATTCAGAAAATGAAGATCATGGCATCTGGTCCCATCATTTCATGGCAAATAGATGGGAAACAATGGAAACAGTGACAGACTTTATCTTGGGGGGCTCCAAAATCACTGCAAGTGGTGACTGCAGCCATGAAATTAAAAGACACTTGTTCCTTGGAAGAAAAGCTATGACAAATCTAGACCATATATTAAAAAGCAGAGACATTACTTTGCTGACAAATGTCCATCTAGTCATAGCTATGGTTTTTCCAGCAGTTGTGTATGGATGTGAGAGTTGCACCCTAAAGAAAGCTGAACACTGAAGTATTGATGCTTTTGAACTGTGGTGTTGAAGAAGAGTCTTCAGAGTCTCTTGGACTGCAAGGAGATCAAATCAGTTAATCTTAAAGGAAATCAGTACTGAATATTCATTGGAAGGACTGATGCTGAAACTGAAGCCTCAATAACTTGGCCACCTGATATGAAGAACTAAGACCGTGACGCTGGGAAAGATTGAAGGCAGGAAGAGAAGGGGGCGATAGAGGATGAGATCGTTGGATGGCATTACTGACTCGATGGACATGAATTTGAGGAAACTCTGGTAGTTAGTGATGGACAGGGAAGCCCGGCATGCTGCAGTCCATGGAGTCGCAAAGAATCAGACAGAACTGAGCAACTGAACTGAACTGAATTGTACCTAACCAGGACTATGTTAATCAGAATGAAAATATGTCCACAAAATCCATAGGACATGGGAGGATCAGGTTCAGAAAAGATTGGAGGGAGCTCTGGGATGGGGTAGCCAGAAGCCTGGTGGAAGTTACACCCAGGAGAGAGCTGGTCCTCACTGACCCTATCTGTCATGCTGGATGCCCAGCACCTGTCCCTGTGTTCCTGCAGTTGCAACCTCATTCAATATTCAAAACTCCACTACGGAACATTCAATGGGTTGGACCAAAATTATGTGCCTAGCCCTGGCTGAGTTTATTTTGCTTTATTCCAAAGAGAACTAGCAGCAATGAGATGTTGTTGGCCCCAGATAATGTAAGAATACCCCTGCTTATGAGAGGGTAACAGGCAGGAAGGCCAGGGGTCTCCAAACGGAGGAAAAAGCCTGCAAGTGTCAGANCAGTCCATGGGGTCGCTAAGGGTCGGACACGACTGAGCAACTTCCCTTTCACTTTTCACTTTCATGTATTGGAGAAGGAAATGGCAACGCACTCCAACGTTCTTGCCTGGAGAATCTCAGGGATGGTGGCTGCCGTTTATGGGGTTGCACAGAGTCGAATACGACTGAGGCAACTTAGCAGCAGCAGCAGCAGCAGCAGCAAATGCATCCTGCACTGCCATCTCATTTGTAAACTTTCCTCTGTTACTAACTTATTTGTATTTCTCTTTTTTTTAACCTTTCAAGGTACATTAACAAACATTTTATTTAATTCTTCCCAAAACCAAGGAGACAGCGATGAGTACTGTCCTTATCCTGCAGGTGAGAAACCTGGCTGCAAGACGTTAAATGACATTCCCTGGTCACTCAGTTATTAGGTGGTTGAACTGAAATTCACACTCAAACCTGAATCTAAAGCTGAGTCTAAAGCTCCTTCTCTGTTCACAAACTTCATTGCTCTTCTTGTACATTCTGTCTTATTAATAC
>SJYV01017706.1:0-35575 GCA_006410875.1 Neotragus pygmaeus | reverse complement strand
TTTTTTAAATTTTATTGAAATATAGTTGATTTACAATGTTGTGTTAATTTCTGCTACACAGCAAAGTGATTCAGTTATAGATTCTTTTTCATATTCTTTTCCATAATGGTTTATCCCAGGATATTGAATATGTTTCTATGCTATACCGTAGAAGCTTATTTTTTATCCATCCTATCTATAAGATGTGTATAAGAGACAGATATACAGCCTTGACATACGCTTTTTCCTATTTGGAACCAGTCTATTGTTCCATGTCCAGTTCTAACTGTTGCTTCCTGACCTGCATACAGATTTCTCAAGAGGCAGGTCAGGTGGTCTGGTATTCCCATCTCTTTCAGAATTTGCCACAGTTTATTGTGATCCACACAGTGAAAAGTTTTGATATAGTCAATAAAGCAGAAATAGATGATTTTTGGAACTCTCTTGCTTTTTCAATGATCCAGCAGATGTTGGCAATTTGATCTCTGGTTCCCCTGCCTTTTCTAAAACCACCTGGAACATCTGGAAGTTCACCATTCAAGTATTGCTGAAGCCTGGCTTGGAGAATTTTGAGCATTACTTTACTAGTGTGTGAGATGAGTGCAATTGTGTGGTAGTTTGAGCATTCTTTGGCATTGCCTTTCTTTGGGATTGGAATGAAAAGTGACCTTTTCCAGTCCTGTGGCCACTGCTGAGTTTTCCAAATTTGCTGGCCTATTCAGTGTAGCACTTTCACAGCATCATCTTTCAGGATTTGAAGTAGCTCAACTGGAATTCTATCACCTCCACTAGCTTTGCTCGTAATGATGCTTTCTATGGCCCACTTGACTTCACATCCCAGGATGTCTGGCTCTAGGTGAGTCATCACACCGTCATGATTATCTTGGTCATGAAGATCTTTTTCATACAGTTCTTCTTTGTATTCTTGCCACCACTTCTTAACATCTGTTTCTGTTAAGTCCATATCATTTCTGTCCATTATAGAAGCCCATTACCATTTCCGTCATTATAGAGCCCATCTTTGCATGAAATGTTCCCTTGGTATCTAATTTTCTTGAAGAGATCTCTAGTCTTTCCCATTCTGTTGTTTTCCTCTATTTCTTTGCATTGATTGCCGAGGGATTCTTTCTTATCTCTTCTTGCTATTCTTTGGAACTCTGCATTTAGATTCTTATATCTTTCCTTTTCTCCTTTGCTCTTCACTTTTCTTCTTTTCACAGCTCTTTGTAAGGCCTCCTCAGACAGCCATTTTACTTTTTTGCATTTCTTTTCCATGGAGATGGTCTTGATCCCTTTCTCCTGTACAATGTCTTGAATCTCATTCCATAGTTCATCAGGCACTCTATCTATCAGATCTAGTCCCTTAAATCTATTTCTCACTTCCACTGTATAATCATAAGGGATTTGATTTATGTCATACCTGAATAGTCTAGTGGTTTTACCTACTTTCTTCAAGTCATGTCTGAATTTGGCATTAAGGAGTTCATGATCTGAGCCACAGTCAGATCCTGGTCTTTTTTTTTTGCTGACTGTATAGAGCTTTGGCTGCAAAGAATATAATCAATATGATTTTGGTGATGAACATCTGGTGATGTCCATATGTAGAGTCTTCTCTTGTGTTGTTGGAAGATAGTGTTTTCTATGACCAGTGCATTTTCTTGGCAAAACTCTACTAGCCCTGCCCTGCTTCATTCCATATTCCAAGGCCAAACCTGCCTATTACTCCTGGTGTTTCTTGATTTCCTACTTTTGCATTCCAGTCCCCTATAATGAAGAGGACATTTTTCTTGAGTTTTAGTTCTAAAAGGTCTTGTAGGTCTTCATAAAACTGTTCAACTTCAGCTTCTTCAGCATTACTGATTGGGGCATAGACTTGGATTACTGTGATATTGAATGGTTTGCCTTGGAAATGAGCATAAATCATTCTGTCATTTTTGAGATTGCATCCAAGTACTGCATTTTGGACTCTTTTTTTGACCATGATGACAACTCCATTTCTTCTAAGGGATTCCTGCCTGCAGTAGTAGGTATAATGGTCATCTGAGTTAAATTCACTTATTCTGGTCCATTTTACTTCTCTGATTATTTAACAAGTATCAAAATGTTGTCACATACTTTTATATTTACTCCATCCAACTGGGAACATGGTTATTCTTGTTAGTGATGTTCACTGACTGTGAGGTTGGCAAGCAGCAGCATTAGCACTACCTACAAATTTGTAGAAATGCAAATACCTGAGGTTCACCCTAGACTGAGTCAAAATCTCTAGGGTTGGAACCCAGAAAGCAGTGTTTTCTGTGAATGATTCTGATAGAAGCTAAAACTTGAGCATGAGCATGTCTCCTTAGTTTATTCGTTGAGATTAAACATTGAATACCTCATCTAATCCACAAACCTACCTGAGTTAAATATCAGTAACATTGTCAGTCCTGAACACAGCCATAGAAACAATATTACACTAGCAGAAACATCTTTCTCACAATCGTGTCATCTTATAAATACCTGCAATAGCAAAGCAGGAAATTAGTAAATTTTATACTAAAAATAGACAAAAGAAAAAGAAAAAAAGTAAAAGCAAAGAATAGAGACAAACTTTACTTATCAGATGTGGAAGGTAAGCAGCGGAATAGTAATATTGAAAGAAAAAGAAGATGGAAAATATACAATAAGAGAGTGAATGATCTTGTTTCAGAAGTTTTTTTTTTCTTTTTTTTTTCTTATAGGCTCTTTATATATGGAAAAAAAAAATTGCCAGAAGCATTTCAAGGCAGAGGAGATGTTTCTTACTTCTACTTTCCTTCACAAAGTTGGTTACGTCTATGATAAAATGGCAAACTAAGTTTGATGTTAGTGATTAAAGCAAACCTGTTTTTTAAATTTATCTTCTCACTACCTTCCTATCTTAGCTGATCTGTGTGTGCATGCTCAGTCTGTCTGACTATTTGTGACCTCATGGCAATAACCCACCAGGCTCCTATGTTTATGGAATTTTCTAGGCAAGAATACTTGAGTGGGTTGTCATTTCCTACTCCAGAGGTTCTTCCCAATCCAGTGATTGAACCCATATTTTGGCTTCCCCTGCAATGCAGGTGGATTGCCCCTAGGGCCACCTGGGAAGTTCTATCTTAGTTGATGGTGCTGCTGCTAAGTCACTTCAGTAGTGTCGGACCCTGTGTGACCCCATAGATGGCAGCCCACCAGGCTAGTTGACAGACTTACTTAAATGTTTTTCTTATAAAACAAAATTACTTTCTTCTACTGTGACATCCCTTCTAGTTACTAGCCCTCTGATCTTCCCATCAACTAAACATCTTGAAAAGTATAAAATTGCTTTCACATTTCCAGATCCTCTCCTCCTGGTCCTTGCTGCTGCAATCTGTTTCCTTTCCATTATATTCTATTGACCATGCACTTTCCAAGGAGACTTTATTCACCAAATACAATGGCAATGTTTGACCAATGTCTTTTTTACCTTATNTATCTAGGTTGGTCATAACTTTTCCTCCAAGGAGTAAGCGTCTTTTAATTTCATGGCTGCAGTCACCATCCGTAGTGATTTTGGAGCCCCCCAAAATAAAGTCTGACACTGCTTCCACTGTTTCCCCATCTGTTTCCCAGAAAGTCCAGACGGGCGTTGGCAACAGCACTCTTTTTGCTCCCTGGTTCCGTTTCCCACCTTGAATGGCGCTTCGCGCCTGGGCTCTGAGGGGACTGCACTTAGTCGATTCAGTCTCCACATGGTATTCTACAATATTTCTTTAAAAATTAAAATTAATTTTCAAGCCTTAATTTCCCACTCATTGTCACTGGGTCACATTAATTTTCACTGGATTACACTAATAATGTATAGATGTCAGTACATTCTAGCTTCTGAAGCTTTCTGGATGCTAACATAAATTTGACCCAACCTCAGAATAGTGACGGTGAGGGAAGCCTGGTGAGCTGCAGTACACGGGGTCTCAAAGCCAGACACAGCGTAGCCGCTGGACAGCGAGTATGTCTTACTTAATGTGTATGAGAGGTTGGATTGAATGACTTCTCATGTTTTTATAATCTAATAAAATGGCAATAATTAGAGTTTAGGAGTGATTTTCTGTACTTTGATTTCATTAGCAAAAGGCAGCTTTGTCACAGGCAGCTGCCCTTGTGCTTGGCTGAGTATTCACCGTCTTGGGCCTCATAACCGTGAGGTGGGTCCTGGTTTATGTGGTGTTTGGATACTTGAGAAATCTGTAGGTGTTGGTGGTTGCTGATAGATAGATATTTGTTAAAAAATAAGAAACCCTGCAAAACTTCTGTGTAGTACATTTTAAGATTTGAGTATTTTATCAGTTAAACCAAGTTCAGTCAAAAGGCATGCTGCACACTAGATAATGATCTCTGTTATTCATGGCAGAATGCCAGGCTTCCTGATGAGATTCTGCTTTATGTAGTGAACTGTGGCCGTGCAGTTTCTTGAGATCAGTAGTCTTTGGGGTAGCAGTTACTTGACCTGACAATTGAGCATTGGAGTGACTCCCTCAATTGAGAAGCGGCAGCTGCGCTTGTTTGACTTGGGACAGAGGGCCGTGTGTCGCCTTCCCTAGAGAGCAGCCCCTGGAGAATTTTTCGAGTAGAATTGGGAGGATTGCAGTTAATGCAAACTTTATATGCAGAGTTTTCTTCAGAAATGTGTCATGAAGCCGGTCTCCCATGGGGAGAAATAAATGGGCTGGTGTCTTTCTTCTTAATGACTGAAGATAGAACATTTTCTGAAACATATTCAGATGTTGAAATACAAGTGTACTGTATCATGTTTTCCCATTCACACTCATATTATGGGATCATAGGAAAGGGCCTTAGTTTATACATAATAATAATAACATAAAAGCCTAGAGACCTGTCTTGGATTTTTCGGCTAGGTCGTGGCATGGCCAGAACTAAATCCTAGGTCTTCAACTCTGTTACTACTAATGATGAAGAGATTTCTGATTTTTATTGATTTTGGTTTCTCTGCCCACTGATTTGTGTGTGTGTGTGTATGTGTGTGCATGCTCACAGAGTAATCATCACAGAAAGAAATAGGCGAGCACAAAAAAGACCTTTTCATTGTCTTTTCAGAAAGCTAATATTCCTTTGTAATATAAATCATTATTATCATATGTGTCTGTCATAATTTTATGATTTATCAAATTTAAACAACATGGCACACCTAAAATGTGAACCATTCATTTTTATGTATTTTACTATTTCGTTGAATGATATGTTTTTATATATTAAACTTGAGTATTTGTAAGGTTGTTCTCAAACTTGAAATTTGATGGAAATCTTAACTGATTATTTCATTATATAGTACATTTTGAAAGAATAATTTTTCTAATTTTTAAAAATCAGTCCATCTATTTTGATGAACCAAATCCAGCGCAAGCACAAGGGTCCAGCCCGGACGGATTACCGGACTGGGTGGTGGGCGAGCTGGGGAGCAGCGAGCACAGACCCAGCGAGTCCCGGGAGCTCTCCTCTGGAGAAGGCTGCTCTTTGGTGCTGTCGCCGACCGCTGTCCACAGGTATGCCCGAGCATGTCTCATCATTTAGCTTGTCTTTGGTACTGGTTAATGCAGTCCACATTTCCTTTTTTTTTTAAATGGTAAATAGTTGGTTTACTTTATGTTTTTGCTGAAGTTAAGGACTATGAAGGAATGTCACGTAAGTAAAATAACAATGTTGCTTTTCCGTTGATTGTATATTGAAGATTATATTACATTTTAAGTGATTTTTGAATATCTGTTAACTATTTATATCTCTTCCCATTGTTTGGGAAGTGGTGACTGAAAGTCTGTAAGTAACATAGTTCTCTGTTTTCCTCTGGGACAAGCATGAACTGAGAATATTTCAGTGACTTCAATAAAATACATCTTCCATATCCATCTTGAAGCTTATGCTTGAATTTCTCTCCCTCTCTCCCCTCACCAAACAATATTTGTTTTGATTTAATAGAATAATGAATGTAAATATAAACCCCATTAAACTGTGCTTTTTTACTAGATATAAGCTTAAATATGATTTTTAGTACAAATGAGAGTGAGTTTCTGAATTTTAAGTACACAATAAAACAGCTGTTGTTGTAGTATACTTTGGGCCTTTAGGAGGAACCGATTTAATTGGACTTTAATCAGATTTTGAGCTTTGTGTCTGGCACTGTTCCCTGAAGTGCTGACGTGCTGGACACCGTCAGCCGACGCGTGTCGTGATTCATGCTTCACTCCTCGCCTTTCCCTTAGTAATTTTAGTTTTTGGAATTTGATTAACAAAGTAATCTTTCTTTTCTACTATTCATTTTTTTTTTGCTTTATTCCTTAAAGGGTGCAGAAATCTCATTAGTAATTTGAAACATCTTCATAGTTGATGTAGTCTGGTTATGTTTTTCAGACCTCACATATTATGGTGGAAAAGAACAGATGAACTTAAAGCAAGAGATCCAGTCCTTGTGAAATTTTTTTCATTAGAAAGGGGATATAAGTTAATATGGAGAGGCAGAACAGGGAGAGGCGATATAATCAGGACCCGCGTGTCGGAAGCGCAGAGAGGAAGGAGCAGGGAGCCCGTGATGGCAGCCGCCTTCCTGGGAAGCTCCGGGTTCAGGACGGGAGGGGCCCTGGGGCCTCCAGGGGATCCCGGCGAAAGGGACTTTTCTCTCTCAGAAAAGAGCATCAAGTTGGAGGAAATACGGTGATAATATTCTTCAAATGTTACTCAGTAACTCTTCTGGGCGATGAAACCATGGTAAAATCTCTGCGGTTTTAACAAGTAGCATTTCTCTTTGTTGCTCACTTATAATAAAATGATCTTTCACTGAAAATTACTTGAGTTTGAGGCTTCAGTTATCGATTATCCAATAAGTCAATAATGGAAACAGCAGACAATCCTCCGTTCCTACTCAGCCCTTCAGAGGACCCTGGCTGGCGGCCCAGGGCTGTGCGGGGTCCTCTCTGCGCCTCCGCAGCGCTCCCCGCAAGGGCAGAGGGGCTCCCCGGCCTCGGGCTGGGTCCGCAGCTTCACGGTGCAGCGGCTGCGTTTCTTTTCTGGCGATGTTCCCGGATGTTTGCAGTGTCCCCGGGGGCCCTGGGCGGGCACTGAGGACAGGCGCCCGAGGTGAGTGCGCGCAGGAGTCTGGGAGTGGGGAGGTAGGCCACATGTTGAGTTTCATCTGTGCACAGCCTCTTTCAGACAGATATGCTGGGGCAGAAAGAATAAACAGCCCATGAGATTTCTTTTTAAAATTATTTGGAAAAACTTGAGGGAGGGATAAATTTTAGAAGTTAAGAGATGTATGGATATAGGCTAGAGACGCCTGTTTGTTTCCCAGCCTTCTTATCTTACTTCTGATGAAGTTGTTAAAGAAAACGAAGGAACTGGAAAAGACAACTGTCTTTCTAGTCGAGCGTTAGAATTTCGCTAAGGCTAAGGCCAAATAACAGTATCTTTACTTACATGCTTTTAACTCAATCTGTTTAAAATTTGTAATTTGCATGTATATTACTTAGATATTTGTAATTTTACATACATAAAGGCACTTAAAAATAAAACTGACTTCTCCTTCACCTAAATGCAGTACGCTTAATTTAAGGCCAAATACATAATGTGTTTGGTCAGCTCATAAGCAGTGGCAGAATCTAGTGATGGTCTGTCTTCATATTTCTTTTCTAGAGTTGATCCTTTACTCTGAGTGGTCATACTGTGCTGATGAAAAAGTTAGAATCTGCTCATGTTGACCTAATACATCTCATCAGTTCTGCACAAAATTGTTTTAAAAAGTTTAAGAGGCTTATAATACGTGACACATGTATGTTTTTATAGTGAATAATTTATTGTTACTTAGAACTGAAGTTTAATGCTGCCTCATAAATTTTACAACCACTTCAACTTGTCCTTTGAAAAACCTCTTTAATCTTGAAAGGTTTTCCCCCTTAGTGTTTCTTTTTTGATCACTTTATAAAATCCTGCTTTACTTAGGCCTTTTTGTATGTGAAGTACTTCTCATGGCGTTTTAGAGGATGCTGTTTGTGTCCTGGCCTTTCCGTATTGCAGATGCAGAGGCCCTCTGAAGCCTCTTGCCTCTCCCGCGCCTTGCTGCCTCCACGGCGTGCGTCCCGCGGCCGCGTCCCAGGCGCGTTAGCCGCGCGGTGCGGTTGTGCGCCGTGAGGCTCATTCTCCTGCTTTCCTCCTCGAACACACACTGCCCGCTAGTGAACTTAGCATTTCACTTCAGTTTCAGCGTGTGACTAGTCCTGTCCTGGTTTTATCCTTTGCTTTCCTTTTTCATAGTTCTTGGTTTAAGATTATGTTATTGCCCTTAGTTTATTTTAGAAAAACCACTTTCCAAATCGCATTGCCATATTATTAGAGATCTTTTATTATATTTTTATATCAAATATCTGATTCTTTTATTGAGAGTGAAATATCTGAGTTACATTTGAGTTTGGAGCATGATTTTACAAAATGTTACTAGTGAGACCGGAGACTTGGATCTCTCCCCTGTACAAGCTGGGTGATTTCATTTAGCTGGACTGCTGTGAGTTACATCCACGTAAGTTACTTCCTGGTCGTCCAGGAGCTTAGCGCTGAGTGACGGAAAAGGCCCTCGTTGTCTTTGTGGTGCGTGGACCTTCAGGCGGCCCCACGATCCTGCTCTGGGTGGCAACAGCCTTGTACGGTCCCTTCTCCCTGAGTGTGGGCTGGACCTGCGAGTGGCATCTCACCTGCGGATTATGGCCGAGGGGATGGGCTGTCACCTCCGTGAGTGCCTGGCGGCGTTGGAGACTGCCCTGCATGCAGACCCGCTCTAGGGGCCTGCTGTCTCCCTTGCTGCTGAGGAGCGGGCTGCCCTGAGTCTGTGGCNGACATGAATCCACCACAGGTGTACACGAGCTCCCAATCCTGAATCCCCTTCCCACCTTCCACCCCACAACGTCTCTGTGGATCATCCCCATGCACCAGTCCCAAGCATCCTGCATCCTGCATAGACATTTTTGAATACTTCCTTCTTTAAGCTTTAGTCCTTTAGCTTGTCCCCTTGCTGCTGCTACTGCCGAGTCTCTTCAGTCATGTCTAACTCTGTGAAACCCCATAGACGGCAGCCCACCAGGCTCCCTTATCCCTAGGATTCTCCATGCAAGAACACTGGAGTGAGTTGCCACTTTAAAGTTCTTTTTATTATGAGTCTGTGATGGCTTTTTAATATTTTTTTCATAAATATATTTTCCTCTACTCACTTTTTAATATTTTAGGTTTCTTGGATATTTTTCTCCCATGACTTGTTATTATTTTCTTGTTGACTGAGTGAACTCATTTGTTTTTCAATTACCATTATGTACTCAGAATTTTTCAGTCACTATAACTGGCCCAGAACTGCCTTCTTACAGATCGTAGTCTCCAGCTGCTTACTGTAGAAATTCTGATTCTCAGATATTATAATTCATTGGATTCTAAAATTATTTTATTTTCTACCCACTACCCAGTGAATCCCCTTCTCCTCATGTATACTTGTCTTGTCTTGTATACTTTTACAATTACGAAATCTGAGACACTTATTAGATTATTCTCTTTTAATCATCACTTAATTCCAATGAATAATTGAGTCATCCACCTACTGTGTAACACACACTTTTATTTTTATTTTTTCTTGGTCCTGCATTATACCCCATCTCATTACCTTCATGTATTTCTGGGTCCCCATCACACACAGCTTGGATTATTACTTCAACTCACTCACCGGCTATTTCACAAGGGTATTTGACACAAATTTAATTTTTTTTTTTTTTTTTGCTTAAGATGCTTCAAATAGTTTGATGTTGTTCAAAGTATTAATATTAAGACTTTTAACTAGACATACATATATCTTCATAACACAATATTTAGCTATTTTCTATCCTAANATTTTTTTTTTTTTTTTTGCTTAAGATGCTTCAAATAATTTGATGTTGTTCAAAGTATTAATATTAAGACTTTTAACTAGACATACATATATCTTCATAACACAATATTTAGCTATTTTCTATCCTAAACTCTGCCATTATCCCTCAAATACTACTATTTGGTTATAGAAAAATGCTCTTTACCACTTATACAATGCTTTCTTTCTGTGATTTTACCAATGACATCTTTCTTTCAAATTTCTGAACTTTCCTTCCTTTTTTCCTGATTAATTTTAACATCTTTAACACACACTTCAAAAATCATTGTTACTAAGGTGCTTTTCAATCTTCTTAGATAAGGGAAATTTTCTTATAAACACATTTTATATACTTTCACTTGAAATGCGTCCTTGAGTTCAGACTTCTTATTTACATGTCTTCCTCTTTCAGATTGCAAATTGTTCTACATCTGTAACCCTGTCTTATCCACCATTTTATCTATAGTATAGTCAATGATTCCTAACATAAAACAAGCACTCACAGTCTAATAGAAGAAGTATACATATACATAAGAAACCACTACAAAATATATAAGTGTTGCAGTACAGGTGTATACAAGATTCATTAGTGGCAAGAAGAAAAAAATAATCCACTATTCTTGAGAAGGTCAAGTTCAGTCCTATAGAGAATAAATACCTTGAGATTGTATTGAGGGATACCTAGGATTTAAGCTGGAGAAAGAAAATGGAAAAGCTTTCCAAGAAGAAATAGCAGATACAGAGACATGAAGTCATGAAACCATACCCCAAACCAGAAACATTTGTGAATTTTGTATAGTTGGAACAAAAGCTATGAGCATAAGAGGAGCAAGAGAAAAAATCTGGAGAAGTAAACAATACCTAGATTTCTGATGTTCCAGTTAGACTGATGAGAGTTTCATCCAAGAAGCAGTGAGATGTTACTGAGGGGCTTAAGAAGGATAGAAACACTTGCCGAGATTTGGAGTTTCAAAGGATCATTCTGGTAGCAGTATGGGGAATGAAGCTTAGATGGGTAAGACTAGAGGTAGAAAAATTAGAAGATAATACCCTGATGGATGCTTGAGCTAAGGCACTAGAAGGTAAACAATAGTAATGAAAAGAAAAAAAAAGATATAATCCTAGATATTTTACATATATAATCTCAATGAACAGTTTAACCTACCAAGGGAGGTGACAGCATTATCCTCACTTAACAAGTTGGGAATCAGGAAGCAAGAAGAAGTTTAAATAAGTTTTCTAACATCAGACAATAAATCACTTAATCTAGAGTCAAATCTAGTCCATTTTCAGAATTAGATATTGCTAAAATCAAGGATTGTTACTGCTTATTAGATTCAGAGAGTAATCACTATAAAAAGTCCAAGATGCCTCCCAAGTTTCTGATTTGTGTAAATGGTGGTGGTGTTAACTCAGATAGAAAACATAAGATAAAAGATAGCTGTGTATACATGTATGTGTTCACGTCCATTAACTTAGTCATAGTGGTGGTAGGGGTCATGTAGTTGTAAAACACCTTTGGTTTTAATTAGATAAAGCTTGAAATATGTATTTGCTATCCTGATGGAGATTTCAACCCAAACAGTTGGATATATAATTCCATACTGAAGAGAAAGAAATGGATCAGGCAGATATATTTGGGATGGAAGATATCAGGTACATAATTGAAAGCTATGCATATGGGCGCTATGAATTTAATTTTGGCTCTCATATCTCTGAAATTGCTCTTCTCAAGGAGAATAATAACCTCATAATTGCCAAATTAAATTATTTCCCATTCGTTATATTGTTTGACTTATTTGTAAACTATATTGTCTGACTAATCAAATTCATTCAGATTCAAACAATTCTGGAAAAACTGAGATATGGATTAAGGTAATAATAACCACTTACAGCCTTATAGAAAGCTACCTATCTTGGAATAATCTGCCGTGTCTGGGCACTCTCACAGGTAAAGCACCTATGAAGGCATTCAAACAGGAGTTTGCTATCTCTTCTATGGCAAGCCTGGAAACTCGTCTATAAGAAGTCAATTAAGGATTACATGTTGCAGGGGGGTGCTCTGCAGAAAGAGAGAGGCAATGGAACTTCCCTCAGCAAAGCCAAGGGGTCCCGAGGAGAGGTGAGCCTGCTGTCCACCAACCCAGCCCCCCGGTGAGCGTGAGGGAGAGACAATCAGCCACATCAGGGGTTCTGTCTGAGCAGTTCCGCTTTATTGCTCCCGACTCATAAAGGCAAGCAGGGAGGTTTTAGGAAGGACTTTCCATAGTTGCACCAATCATGTTAAAGGTCAGCCTTCAGTTGCACCAATCACGTTAAAGGTCAAATTGTCATGTGCCTTCATTACAACAGGAGTCTATGGTGATCACATGCTGTCCACGTGCATGGAAATCAAGAGAGCCAATCAAAAACTTTGACATAGACCACGCCCCTATCACTTCCACCAGGCGCCATCTTAGTTCTAAACCACAAAGCTAGCCCTTCTTTTTTAAGGTTTCCCATTTAGGGCCCCACAACATGTAGAAAACAGAGATTTAAGTGATAGCTGGGACTGAGGAGGAAAAAGAGACTGGAAAATCTGAATTAGGTATAGCATTGAACCACCAACCACAATCATCCTATGTGATGATAAATACAGATTTGGTGCAAATATAGGTATCTGAAGTGATATTGTCCAGGAAATGGAGGAGTCTGGGTGGAAAAACTTAATTAAACTAGTCATTCACTTCTCAGTTTTATTTGCTGCCAATTGTGTTTCAGATACAGTGCTAACCTTACCAATAAAATGCATGTGAGAAACTTCCAGACTCCATCTAATTTATTATCTCTTGAAGGAGATGAAATTAATCAAATAATTATCAAAATTATTTAATAACATTCTAATTCATTCTATAGAGGAAAAAAAGAAGGTACTGTGAGACATTATAATAGGATAGGCTAATTTGTGTGTGTGTGTTTGTGTTTATGTGTATGTGTGCAAGAGAGAGAGCTTGAAATTCAGTGTATTTGAGAAGGAAATGTTGCATAAAAACTTCACCAAGTAATAGACATAATCTGGAATTTGAAGAATGATATGTTAAATAGCTAAAGGGTAGAGAAGGTGAAGTCAAGGGACAACAAATTAAAGAGGAATACTGCACTAAATTAATGTGGTTTTTATATTAAATCTATCTAGGTTCTCTGTACAGTCTTTTTAAATCATGGTTGCTTCTAGGAGATCAGTTTTCTGACACCACCATTGCAGGTTGGTAGGACTTAAATACAATAAAACATCACGGGAGTGAATGCTTTCAGGAAAAAGGATGCCAGGCTCCCATACCCAGTAGAAAATGCTAAGGTCTGAAATTAAGACAGAGGTTCAGATTTTTGGATTGGTAGTAATAAGCATCCTAAAATAATCCTTGTCTTGATAAGAACATGTGTTTGGTATATCTGAGCTAAAGCTTAGAGGCATCAGAGACTCTTGCTAAAAGGCTTTAGAGACTCAGGAATTGACCATTAAGTTGTAGTCTGAAGTTATTTTGAAGAACTAGCTTAGGAAGCAGAAAAAGCTTGTTTCATATGCTTACATAAAGAAGAAAAAACTTTATTAAAGTTTATAAATCTTCTATCTCATTCTAATATTTAAGAAATCAGTCCTAAATATTCATTGGAAGGACTGATGCTGAAGCTGAAACTCGAATCCTTTGGCCACCTGATGCAAAGAACTGACTCATTTGAAAAGACCCTGGTGCTGGGAATGATGGAAGGTGGGAGGAGAAGGGGACGACAGAGGATGAGACGGTTGGATGGCATCACCAATTCACTGGACATGAGTTTGAGTAAACTCCGGGAGTTGGTGATGGACAGGAGGTCTGGCGTGCTGCAGTCCAAGGGGTCACAAAGAGTTGGACATGCCTGAGTGACTGAACTGAACTGAACTGAACTGTCTTAATCAAATAATCTTTTCTGTTTTAATATTTGGAAATTTATGAGTAGACATTTCTTAATTTTTCATTATTTGTAGGCTAAATTTTTCTACTCTGTACTTTTTGTTTTTATTCTATATTCTTCCACATGGATCTCTGATATGAAATTTGAATGCTTGAAAATGTCCTCTGAACCAAAAGACAAAGTGAACTTTAAATGCCCTGTAAAGTTGTTTTTAAAGGAATACATTTAGCAAAATATCATATTATTTATTAATAATATGGTGACAATTCTGTGTTTTCATTGCTTTTCGAAGTTGGAAGCTAAACTTTGTCTTACTGAATTATCAAAAGTGGAAAATAATGTAGTTTTGAAAGAAGGAACGAGGAATGAGTTCCACAAACCATGTTAGGACACCTAGGTTTGTCTTCTTGTTCAATTAAACTTTTTTAATGGTGCATTTTAGGAGTGCAATTATCTCCAAAAATATTTCCAAATACCTAAATGACTATGTACAACTCCTGCTATAGAGCCATTATTGCTATTGCTCCTATTTAATGTGTAAGTTCGGTTTTGGCAAGAAATCTTGGTCTTAAGCAGCTTATATAGAAAAGAACAGACAGGTTCTGATGAAATAGGAAAATGCATCATTTTCACAGATTTTTAATTTTAGATAGACCTAGGTTTTCTTCCCTGCATTCCCTCTTTTTTGGGTATGTGACTTGGAAGTTTCCTAAGTTCTTTGAACTTCAGTTTTTTGTTTTTGTTTTAATAGTAAAATGAGAATACTATATATGACAGAAGTTGTAGTAAGAATTAATGAAATAACACACATAAATTTATTCATATTACCTGGTAATTAGCACTTTTTTCGGAGAAGGTGATAGCACCCCACTCCAGAACTCTTGCCTGGAAAATCCTATGGACGGCGGAGCCTGGTATGTTGCAGTCAATGGGGTCGCGAAGAGTTGAACACGACTGAAGGACTTCACTTTCACTTTTCACTTTCATGCACTGGAGAAGGAAATGGCAACCCACTCCAGTGTTCTTGCCTGGAGAATCCCAGAGATGGGGGAGCCTGGTGGGCTGCCGTCTATGGAGTCGCACAGAGTCGGACACAACTGAAGTGACTTAGCAGCAGCAGCAGCAGCAGCAGGGATGTATTCGTTTATTTTAACATGGTTCATTTTTAGAAAACATCAAATTATCTAAGCCAATAGAAGTTTTTAGACTCTGCTGTGATCAGTAATTCCTCCTAGGTTCAATATATTAAACTCATTAATAAAATCTTGATCTGCATAGTATACTATTAATGAAATTCAAATTTCTATCCTGCAGCTAGATTCTTCATACTGTGAGGCTGAAGTTGACTAAAATCGATGAAAATTAGGTATGAGTAAAGGATAGAAGCCTTTGATTCTTGATAAGCTTCCTTATATTACCTTTGTACCAAAGGTAGTTTCTTCCCTGCTTTCATCTTAAGGTGGAGACATTGAATATTTATGAACACATCTGCAACCAAAACTGGTGATTAAATTTTGGACAACTTATTTGGATATCAAGCACATGGTCTTGTGTTTCCTACTGGGTCAAATAACCTGCCAAGAAATAACTGTTTATTTCCACAGATAAAGTTAGTCTATGAATGACCCCAACTCCCCACAATTTACCTCATTGTAATGTGATGTGCATTTTTTTTTTGTGGTCCAAGGAATACCTTTAAATTGTTGAAGAAGGCAGAGGAATAAAAAAAATAAAGCCATTGACAAATTCTGAAATTTAAATTTAGATGCAAGCTTTTGTTCGTATATCTTACTCATCATTCAGGACATGAAGAAGGTCACATATGTAATCTCTTCCTGATGCTGTGTCAACAACAGTTATTAATCTGTGGTTTTCTTTGCCTACTCATTTAAATGAAACATTGAGAGATAGTCATATTGCTCTGAATGAAACACAACTCTTCAAATAACCAAAAGGCACAACTAATGAATAAGTAGACAGGCATTTAAATTTCATATGTAACGTGAATAGGCTGGTTTGCAAGAAATAAAAAATGGAGACCGTATATAAATATGTAACTGCATTAGTGAGATATATGTTCTCTACTAACATCAAAATGGGAGTCAAAATATAAAATGTGTATACATGTGTAATTTTAACACAAATTAGGTTCCATAGAAATTACCTTTGTCAAAAATTTTTATCCTTCCATTGATTAGGCAATAAAATTCAGATTCTTCATTAGTTGAACCATATCAAGCTTCAATTATTCTACACAGTCCAGCATACATACACACACATACACATACACTACACTTACACACACCCCACCAACTACCATCACCACCAACACCACCACCACCATCAACAGCAAAACTCATTTTATAATATAATCTTTCAGAAAGAAAAAATGAAGTGGTCACATTAAAAAAAAAATGAAAAACCTTAAATTTACTATTAAAGACTTTGAGAAAGTAGTATCTTGGGGGAATAACACCTTCTAATTCTAATATGCATGTGAGTTAATAAAATCATTACTCACTGCTATTTGTGCCAATGCACATTTTAACCTCCAATGCTCAGTTTAAGTCTATCCTTCTTTCCCCATTGAACATTCTATGATTTTACCAAAACTGATATAATCTTGCCTTTATCTCAATGCCACACTTCCTAAATTATGCTTTTTATTATAATAAAAATAATATATCTTATTATATCTTGAAAACACTTATTACATCTTGAAAACTAATTATGTTTGTATGTGCCTTCATTTTATTCTGAAACTAGACTATTTTTTCCCTAATTTTTTATTTCAGTTCCCTATATCAACATTAAGATCTTGCTGGCCATAACTACTCATCACTCTTTTGAAATGAAAAGAAAAGTGAATGAACTAAATATATGTTGAGTTTCCAATTCTTATAATTTAGCTCTGAGGTAACTACACTTACCTATGAAAAATATCATCTAATTTTTAAATTCACGTAGCAGATCTTTTACTGTAACTTTCTCTTAAAAGTTAAGCTTTGAACAATATTAATATTTAAGATATTTCCTTCTTTCTCCTCTGTTTCCCTTAATTAATTTATAACCATCTTCATAGCTCTGAGCACATAGTTTGAAATATAGTGTATAAAATATTCACAATTGAAAGTACTTCCCCCCACACCTTCAAAACTAAGTCAAATGTTGTATCTCCAAAAATATTGGCAACCTAAGCTATTACCATTTCTATCCTAAGCTGCCTAAACTAAATAAGTATTGGTGCTAGCAACCAGAGTGGAAAAATTTTGCAGAATAAAAATATTATCAGTTCAGTTCAGTTCAGTTCAGTCTCTCAGTCATGACTGACTCTTTGCAACCCCATGGACTGCTTCGTGCCAGGCCTCCTGTCTATCACCAACTCCTGGAGCTTGCTTAAAATCATGTCCATCATAGGTGTATTAGAAAGTTTTCAGGGGAAAGTAATAGAAAAACTCATCTCAAACTGAGCTAAAAAAAGGAGTCTATTGACTTATGAGACCGAGAAAAATTTGTAGACTGACTGATGAAGTGGTTCAACAGAGTTACTAAAAACTATATTCCTTTTTTCCCCTTAATCTTGGTCTTAGCCTCTAAGTAATTCAAAATAATTGATCCCAGTGAGTAGATGTACAGTTATTATCAAGAGAGGTGAATAAGGCACTTGTAAGGACACAGAATTTAAGGTGACACCAAAAACCTTTGCAATCAAGATAAATGTTATAGTGCAATATTTTAAATATAAATGTTAATACAAAATTACGTAATGCAACAAAATATCTCATTTTTAAACAGAGAATCCCTCATAAAAACATCCTACTTATCCTAGAATGTTTCATGCTTCTATCTTGCTCAGGACCACTGTTCCTCCTTTGGTAGATAAGGAATAATTATCAAGAGGTGCTTGAGGTGGGCACGGAGATTTCTCTTTGGTCGCAACCTTGTTTATACTAAATCCTTCAGCTCCTCATCTCTCTTTTATACTTCAGCTTGGTTTGTAAGTTTAGCTTTCCTGACTATGCCCTAACAGGCTTGACACTTATAAAAATTTCAAATACTAAAGGATTCAGACTTTAGACAAACTAAACCCCTCTTAACAATTTATGCTTTAAGCCTTTTCTGTTTTCGAATAGCCACTTTGGACTAAGTTTGCTTGTTTCTTAGAGAACATGCTCCAATTTCCTGATTATTTATTACCTACATTTTAATGCAGCAGTTTCTTGGACACGTGGACTGAGATTAAATCCATGCTCCCAAACCTAACTTTAACTGTTTTGCCACCATGAAATGAAGATTGACAAATTCCATGTATTGTGGATAAAAGTTTTGTTTTGTTTTGTTTTTCTATTTTCTTTTATTGCTTTTACTCAATCCATTTCAAATTTCTAATGGAATTGGCTGATTTCTGAAATTATCCTACTCACAGTTCCAAGTTCTATATGAATTTAAACTGTTCTNGCTTTTTATTATAATAAAAATAATATATCTTATTATATCTTGAAAACACTTATTACATCTTGAAAACTAATTATGTTTGTATGTGCCTTCATTTTATTCTGAAACTAGACTATTTTTTCCCTAATTTTTTGTTTCAGTTCCCTATATCAACATTAAGATCTTGCTGGCCATAACTACTCATCACTCTTTTGAAATGAAAAGAAAAGTGAATGAACTAAATATATGTTGAGTTTCCAATTCTTATAATTTAGCTCTGAGGTAACTACACTTACCTATGAAAAATATCATCTAATTTTTAAATTCACGTAGCAGATCTTTTACTGTAACTTTCTCTTAAAAGTTAAGCTTTGAACAATATTAATATTTAAGATATTTCCTTCTTTCTCCTCTGTTTCCCTTAATTAATTTATAACCATCTTCATAGCTCTGAGCACATAGTTTGAAATATAGTGTATAAAATATTCACAATTGAAAGTACTTCCCCCCACACCTTCAAAACTAAGTCAAATGTTGTATCTCCAAAAATATTGGCAACCTAAGCTATTACCATTTCTATCCTAAGCTGCCTAAACTAAATAAGTATTGGTGCTAGCAACCAGAGTGGAAAAATTTTGCAGAATAAAAATATTATCAGTTCAGTTCAGTTCAGTTCAGTCTCTCAGTCATGACTGACTCTTTGCAACCCCATGGACTGCTTCGTGCCAGGCCTCCTGTCTATCACCAACTCCTGGAGCTTGCTTAAAATCATGTCCATCATAGGTGTATTAGAAAGTTTTCAGGGGAAAGTAATAGAAAAACTCATCTCAAACTGAGCTAAAAAAAGGAGTCTATTGACTTATGAGACCGAGAAAAATTTGTAGACTGACTGATGAAGTGGTTCAACAGAGTTACTAAAAACTATATTCCTTTTTTCCCCTTAATCTTGGTCTTAGCCTCTAAGTAATTCAAAATAATTGATCCCAGTGAGTAGATGTACAGTTATTATCAAGAGAGGTGAATAAGGCACTTGTAAGGACACAGAATTTAAGGTGACACCAAAAACCTTTGCAATCAAGATAAATGTTATAGTGCAATATTTTAAATATAAATGTTAATACAAAATTACGTAATGCAACAAAATATCTCATTTTTAAACAGAGAATCCCTCATAAAAACATCCTACTTATCCTAGAATGTTTCATGCTTCTATCTTGCTCAGGACCACTGTTCCTCCTTTGGTAGATAAGGAATAATTATCAAGAGGTGCTTGAGGTGGGCACGGAGATTTCTCTTTGGTCGCAACCTTGTTTATACTAAATCCTTCAGCTCCTCATCTCTCTTTTATACTTCAGCTTGGTTTGTAAGTTTAGCTTTCCTGACTATGCCCTAACAGGCTTGACACTTATAAAAATTTCAAATACTAAAGGATTCAGACTTTAGACAAACTAAACCCCTCTTAACAATTTATGCTTTAAGCCTTTTCTGTTTTCGAATAGCCACTTTGGACTAAGTTTGCTTGTTTCTTAGAGAACATGCTCCAATTTCCTGATTATTTATTACCTACATTTTAATGCAGCAGTTTCTTGGACACGTGGACTGAGATTAAATCCATGCTCCCAAACCTAACTTTAACTGTTTTGCCACCATGAAATGAAGATTGACAAATTCCATGTATTGTGGATAAAAGTTTTGTTTTGTTTTGTTTTTCTATTTTCTTTTATTGCTTTTACTCAATCCATTTCAAATTTCTAATGGAATTGGCTGATTTCTGAAATTATCCTACTCACAGTTCCAAGTTCTATATGAATTTAAACTGTTCTTGATTAAGAAAAAGAGCAAAATCATCCTTGCTTACCGATAAACAGGAGTTATTTTCTCAATTAAATACTAAGTCCATAAATATGGAGACATTCAAACTCAAAGTAGAATGATCTAGCTATTTAATAATAACATGAAAAATACATTTTTTCCCATCTCTTTCTTCTACCCACTACATTTTGGCTTCTTCCTAAGGATAACTTCCTTTATAGTCATAGAGAATTTCCCAGTCACAACTGAGAATAATTGATTCCCAGTTCATATTTAGAGGAGAAATAGTCAGTTCTGATTCTGCATTCTAAGCATAGCAATTCAGTCTCAATCCTACTGTACTAATTTAGGTCACATGACCATTTCAATAACTGTGAAGATAAACCAATAACTATGAAAAATAAAGTAGAAGTAAATGATGGCTATCAGAGCCCACCTACAGAGCTGCTATATTTTACTTTTCCTTGAAATATTGGGACTGTAGGAGGGAGAAACAGATACTATAAAGAAAATCTGGCTATGTTTATTGTGGTGGAAGGATTCTAGATATCTAACTATAAATTACCAATGGCATAACCTAAATTATTAGAAAAATATGTTTTAAATAATCAATTGAGGAAGTGATATAGATCTTTACTGTTCAGAGTAAAGAGAAGAACAACAAAAAAGAGGATAGACAGTTTGACAAGTGATTTGGGCTCAGAGGTCAATCAATCATGTATTAGTGGTGCTTCCACTAATCTGTGGGCATGTATGTTATTTTGCCCTTACATAAAGGCCAGGGTAATTATTTATACATTCTGAAAATTTTGGGGTCATGGACTCTGGTAGATCTTATAAATTGCTTATTGTTTTTTTGTTTAGTCACTAAGTTGTATCTGATTGTTTGGAGCCCCTGGACTCTATTCCACTAGGCTTCTGCATCCATGGGAATTCCCAGCCAAGAATGCTAAAGTGGGTTGTTGCTTCCTTCTCCAGGTGATCTTCTCAACCCAGGGATTGAACCTGAGTCTCCTGCACTGGCAGGAGGATTCTTTACCACTGAGCCACCAGAGAAGCCCACATAAATTCCTTATAGAGTGGTTTATTTTTTATTTAGAAAGCCCCAGAAGATTACCCCCCAAAAAAATTACATTTAAATTGAAACACAAAGGATCTGTAAAGTCTATGTGAAGCTGCAATTCTCATCTTTGGTTAGAACTAGAATCATCTAGGAAGGATTAAAAACAAACAAACAAAACAAAATGAAAGAATAACTCTAGGTAGGTTAATCAAAATCTCTAGATAAAATATCAATATGAGCAATTTTTTTTTAAGACTATCAGATGATTCTAAATTGTATTTATAGCTAAGAACCACTAAGGTACAAAAGTATTTGTTAAACTTCAAGTGCTTACAAACTACTTGAGTAGTATGATAAAACACATAATGTGATAAAATGGGTTTGGCATGGAGCCTAGAATTCTGTATTCTAACTCTCAGCTATTGATAATACTAGTGTTTCTGGAGCATGATGAACAGTTTTCCTAAAAACAAACAAACAAAAAATGGTCAAGTAATCATTGACTTTATTGCAGTGAAACTTTTTCACTAGTTTATGTGTATATCCAAAGGCAGAGTCTCTTAAACTGGTCATATTTAGGAAGGGCTTCTTTTTTGTTACTTTTATTTTACTTTTTTTCTAGCATTCTTATGCACATAAAGTTCAGTAAAATAAAATTTTTGCTTGCTGAATTTCTCTTCTGATGGTTAGTTTTGTTGATTTCATTTCATTTATAATGATTGCTAAAAATTTGTATGGGTAGAGGAACTGATTGTTAAAAAATGATCCCCTGTAGGATCCTTTTGTTAAACAGACAACTCAATCATTGTTATAAGCCAAGCAGAGGTAACAGATTCAAGTAAAATACTCAACTAAAAATCAAAATATACATTTTTCTCAAATGAATATGGTAGAACAGATGTTTGTCTACAAAGCAAGTCTATACAACTGTGAAAAGATTGAAATCATACAAAATATCATCTCTAAACATAATGGAATGAACCTAGAAATAGCAAAATGAAAACAGACATTTTTCACAAATATGTAGAAATTAAACAACACACTCCAAAATAACTTACCAACAATAGGTCTAAAAGGAAATCATAAGAAAAATTAGAAAATGCTTTAAGATGAATTCAATGAAATCACAGCATATCACTGTCATGGAATGTAATGAAAGCAATGCTATAAGACTCTCAAGAACTACAATAAAGGAAAAGAAAGATCTCAACTCAATAAATAGCTTTATACCTTAGGAACCAGCACAAGGAGGGCAAACACAGCCCAAAGTCAGGAGAAGAAAAGGGATAACAAATATTAGAATGTAAATAAGTTAAATACCAAATTGAAAAAGAATCATTGAAACCCACAGCCGGTTGAAATGATTAACAGTATAGACAAACTGTAGTTAGACTAACTTAGAAAAATCAAGAAAACATACAGTCAAAAATCAGGGAAAAAAGAGGAAATAAGACTACTAATGTGACAGAAATTGTAAAGACCATAAAAAAACATCATGTACAATCATTTGTCAACAAATTATATAGCCTAGATGCAGTGGACAAACCCCTAGACACAAACAAGTTAGCAAAATCAAGTCAAGGAGAAATAGAAAATCTGATTTGATCTGTATTAAGCACAGATTATTTCAGTAATAAAAAAATACCTAAAAAACAACAAAAAGACCAGGACAAGATGGCTTCACTGATGAATTCTGCCAAAGTTTTAAAGAAGAATCAACATTAAAGTTTTGTTATCTCTCCCAAACAGTAGAAGAAAGTTGAACACTTCCTCTTTCTATGAATCCAGCATTACCTTGATAAAATGACAGATAAAGATGAAAGAAAAATATTTATAGACCTTTATCCTTTTTGAATATAGATGTAAAAATTCTTAACAAAATTCTATCAAACTGCATCCATTTCCTCTGCCACAATTCTGGGTCTACGAGTTGTCTTCTCTATACAAAAGTAATTTAACAGTTTCAAAACCAGTTTCTCTACATCTATTACTGCCATCTTCAAAACATTCCACAGTGAAGCCAAAAGGTATATCTGTTCAAGTTACTTCCATGAATAAAATTATCCAAGAACTTTCCATTTTAAGATAAAGTATAAAATTCTTATTTTAATAGATATCTGGTCCATGTATAATCTAGTCCTCATTGACCAGACTTCTATAGAATTATTGTTTCCCTTCCTTTCCACTTCTCTCTTTATTCCCTCTCAAAAGTACTTTCTGCTGATGCTTGTTCAAATATGCTAGGTTTTACATACTGTAAGACCAATTCTTAGGCAGAGTTTCCTGTCAAGCAAAATGAACTTAAAAGCAAAATGAACTCTAACTTTACTGGCCCCCTCTCAGCCTTAAACATTATTTTAAATACTTAAAGAGCCCAGTCCAGTGAGGAAGGAAGGATAAATACTAGCTTCTCTCTAGACTAAACCTTAGAATCCAGTCTATTTCACTTTTTATACAACAAACAAATTTTTTAAAACAAATATTCAGCAGCTAAGAGGGAGATAACTTGAAAGTGCAATAAAATTACTTTTACTTTGTAAAAATCTAAAAGCAATTTACTAAATTAGTCAATATCAATAGTTTTTGCTGTGCATCTATTTTTTGCCAGAATAATAACCAGCACTCTTCGAAGGACTACTGTTATCAGCCACTCTTCTCAGTTTATATAGATTTTTCCAGTTAATATTTACAAATGAGGTAAATGTTATCATTCCCATATTATAACTGGCAGGCAAGTAACTTTACAAAATACATGGTGGAAATAGAACTCAAATTCTGATAGTAGGTCTTTTATCAAGTCTTTTTTTAATCTTCCCAATTGAGTAAATCCCCCCTCTGTACATGGATGATTATATTATGATTAAACTGAACTACCGCAGCTCTTTTAATCATGTCAATATCCTTATAAGAGTGTTCACTTCCCTGTATCCTCCCACTATCATTGTACCAAGAGAATGATGTCCACCTCTGTTGATCCTTAGGCTAGGTACTGTGTTTTGAGAGTGAATCTTGTGAAATATTTCAATAGAACGTGTATTCCTATATGAATGCAGATTTCATACATGGAACATCAATTTGCTGTTCTATAGACAACTAAAGCTCAACAACAAGTTTAAAAAGTTTAGCAAGTTTAAAAAGTTGCTCTAAAAAGACTTGTGTCCCAAAATTTCCATTTTCTTGTAATCAAATAGAGTGAGGCAAATATATCTGCTACTTGTCCTTTCTATTCTTCTTCTTCTTGAGTGTGTATATGATGTCTCTCATAATTAGTGTTGAAAAATATATTCTGGACTACATACCAATTAAAATATTAATTTACAATTGTACCCAAGTATCATTGCTATTATAGGTTTCCTAGGTGGCACAATTGGTAAATAATTCACTTGCCAATGCAGGAGACACAAGAGACATGGGTTTGATTCCTGGGTAAGGAAGATCCCTTGGAGTAGGAAGTGGCAACCCACTCCAGTAGTCTTGACTGGAAAACTCCATGGACAGAGGAGCCTGGTGAGTTACAGTCCAATTGTTTGCAAAGAGTCTGACATGACTGAGCATGCACATACCATTGCGATTATATTTACCATTGCATCCATATATTTAATTTGTGCCATATATTTAGAATTTAAATTCCCCTCACTTAACATACATATTTGAGCATAATGTTACTAACACCTGGATCTTTAAATTAAATAAAAGTCATTGTATTACTATTAAGAACAGGTATTCAGAGGGCTGATCTTTGTATTCTCCATAACGGACTTTAATAATTAAATGGCTTCTTTTTCGGCCTCTCTTTATGAACACATTCAGAATTCATTACTTATATTATCCTGTGATTTATTCAAATATTCTAAAATAGAGTAATTGTTTATTTCTGATATTAGGGATTAAACTACATTTAATAATGATTGATTGTGAATTTTTTTCTTCTTTCACAAAATATTGATCAGTACAGATATTTTTCACTCTACATGTCTGAGATTCCCTTGGTACATTAATTCATTAATGACTCATCCTAAAGGTAATAACAAAATAAATCATCTAGCACTGAGAAAGACATTTTACATCATTGCTTATACTTCATTCTCATTATTTATCTTAGTATTTCTGAAAGTTTCATACTTTCATACACTTAATTGCTTTGTTGGTATAATTTATACATTCAATAAACTATTAATTAATAATTGAATGTTCAGATGAAGAAGAGAGAGTAAAAGTTGAGGGATGATTTGGAAGAAAAGCATTGAAACATGTATACTATCAGGTAAGAAACGAACCGCCAGTGTATGTTCGATACAGGATACAGGATGCTTGGGGCTGGTGCATGGGGATGATCCAGAGAGATGATATAGGGTGGGAGGTAGGAAAGAGGGTTCAGGATTGGAAACTCATGTACACCCGTGGCTGATTCATGTCAATATATGGCAAAACCAATACAGTAATGTAAAACAAAATGAAGTAAAAATAAAAAAAAATTAAAAATAGTACGTAATTTTAGTATTTTTCTAATTGCATAGAACATTAAATTTCATTAAAAATGAATTTGGAGCATATTTTTGAACTTGAATTTCTCAGTCCTCAAATATCCCAAGTGAAGTATTTTTAACTGATTAGGTTATAGGTATTCAACAACTAAAATAATTCAAGTACTATTAAATTGCTAGTTTGAAAAACAGAATAGACTCAAAGTTAAATCAGATACAAATAAGAAGATTCAACTTAAAAAAAAAAAAACCTCATATAACTAATTTATAAACCAGGACATTGAAACACAGGTATAAATGTAACAGAGGTGTTCTTCAAATATGAACACTTAGCAAAATATTTTAGCATTGCTACAAAAATTTTTGAAAGGACTGGACATTTTTGTAGGGATGTCCTATGATTAGGTCTATTTTACTTTATCTAAATCTANCACAGGTATAAATGTAACAGAGGTGTTCTTCAAATATGAACACTTAGCAAAATATTTTAGCATTGCTACAAAAATTTTTGAAAGGACTGGACATTTTTGTAGGGATGTCCTATGATTAGGTCTATTTTACTTTATCTAAATCTAGTAATTTTCATATGGGAGCATTCTAGACAATTCTTATCTACTGTGACAAAGAATTATGATCTTACTAATTCAGTCATTCATCTGTAACTGCATTCACCAATTTATTAAATAAACATTTATTGAGCAACTCCTGTGTCATACTTTTAAGTATAACTGGATATATGAAAAAATAGTGACATGGTCTCTTCTCTCATGATTTATTTAAGGTTATATAAATTTAAATGTATTTCATATATCTTAGGGATAGCTTTATTATCCAAACCAACAAATAGCATAGGATGACCATTAAGTCACTAATTTCCAATTTGCCCCACAAAACCTTTTTATGGAAAGTACATCAGAATTAATTCTAACTCATCTTAAGTTCAACCTCTCTTTCTCTGGCAATAAGCCTGAGGAGCTAAGAGACTGTTAAGACTCATAAAATGAAAAGCAATAAGAGGAAAAAATAAAGGACTTGGATAATATAAGAACAAAATAACTCAATCTTAGTAACTTAATTTGAAATAAAGAATTCAGTATTTTAGCCAAATAATAAAGAACAACAATATTATTAAACATTTAGTACCACCTACATCTCAAGCACCTTCTTTATAAATATTATTTTAAACCTTGGAACAATATCAAATTAAATANATAACTCAATCTTAGTAACTTAATTTGAAATAAAGAATTCAGTATTTTAGCCAAATAATAAAGAACAACAATATTATTAAACATTTAGTACCACCTACATCTCAAGCACCTTCTTTATAAATATTATTTTAAACCTTGGAACAATATCAAATTAAATATTATCACACTTGTTTTACTGTGAGAAATATTAAGCTTAGAAAGATTAAACTATGACAAAACAAAAAGTCTATACCTTTTTCTGATTCCAAATCTTAATATACAGCCTTTAAAATATTTATCTAGATTCAATAAAATACTACATACACCATACCTCCTCAAGAAATGTATGTTTGACATAAAGAATTTATATATTTTATTTTATTATCATGAACCATAGACAATTTCTTGCACATCAAACACTTGCTGCTAAGTCGCTTCAGTCGTGTCCAACTCTGTGCGACCCCACAGACGGCAGCCCATTGGGCTCCATCATCCCTGGGATTCTCCAGGCAAGAACACGAGTGGGTTGCCATTTCCTTCTCCAATGCATGAAAGTGAAAAGTGAAAGTGAAGTTGCTCAGTCGTGTCTGACTCAGCGACCCCATGGACTGCAGCCTACCAGGCTTCTCCATCCATGTGAGTTTCCAGGCAAGAGTACTGGAGTGGGATGCCATTGCCAAGAGTTAATAACTGATGGTAAAAAAAAAAAGTCTAAATTTTTTCTCGATTTTTGAACATAATTGATTTGGCTGAATTTTATATCATTTAATTTTTAACAATAGATGTTTTTAATAACTGCTTTGCAAAAATCTTGAAAATTTAGCAGTTGGCTTGTATGAGTCCATATGATATGGTTCTGCATGTGGCTATGACATTCATTCAGTTCAGTCAGTTCAGTCACTCAGTAGTGTCTGACTCTTTGCGACCACATGAATCGCAGCATGCCAGGCCTCCCTGTCCATCATCAACTCTCGGAGTTCACTCAGATTCACATCCATCGAGTCAGTGATGCCATCCAGCCATCACATCCTCTGTCGTCCCCTTCTCCTCCTGCCTCCAATCCCTCCCAGGAGTCAACTCTTCACATGAGGTGACCAAAGTATTGGAGTTTCAGCTTCAGCATCAGTCCTTCCAATGAACACCCAGGACTGATCTCCTTTAAGATGGACTGGTTGGATCTCCTTGCAGTTCAAGGGACTCTCAAGAGTCTTCTCCAGCGTCAGTTCAAAAGCATAAATTCTTCAGTCTCAGCTTTCTTCACAGTCCAACTCTCACATCCATACATGGCTACTGGAAAAATCATAGCCTAGACTAAACAGACATTTGTTGGCAAAGTAACGTCTCTGCTTTTCAATATGCTATCTAGGTTTGTCATAACTTTCCTTCCAAGGAGTAAGCATTTTTTAATTTCATGGCTGCAATGACCATCTGCAGTGATTTTGGAGCCCCCTAAAATAAAGTCTGACACTGTTTCCACTGTTTCCCCATCTATTTGCCATGAAGTGATGGGACCAGATGCCATGATCTTAGTTTTCTGAATGTTGAGGGTTAAGCCAACTTTTTCACTCTCCTCTTTCACTTTCATCAAGAGGCTTTTTTGTTAACATATGTGTTCTCCACCTGCTTTTTGTCTATGGAAAGACTTTTAGTCAAAGAGTAAATTTAATCAGAGAAGTGAGAAAATGCTGAAAGAAAGGAAAACAGTCAAGCAAGATAAAACAATAATACTTGAGCCACTAAACAAAGTCAAGGATCTTTATTCTTCCTCAAGGACTGTACATGGTATTCTGAGCCGAGTCCTCTGGGCTGTTTTGCACATAGGAAACCACCACCAGGTGGGAGAAGTTAACTGCCTACTGCCTGTAAGCATGTAGACCCTGACTAGCTGGAACCAGGTTGATGATGCTGACTCCTAATTACTTCACCACCAGCCAATCAGAAAAATGTCCATGAGCTGACCACGCCCTGGCCCTTGAGCACTAGGAGACTCCTCACTGCTCACCTGGATGGACTCACAGTCTCGAGGGCATTAACCTGCCATGGGCCCCTTTGCTTGGCAGAGCAATAAAGCTGTTTATTTTTACTTACATCACCCCAAACTCTGTCTCCCTGACTTAATCTGGCACCAGTGCACAGAGCCTGAATTTTACCAACATTCCCTCAAATGGGATGAGAAAAGGAGGGCTACAGGCTAGAACTCTTTTTAGCCTAAAACTGAATCAGAGGGCACAACCACCAGCGTCCCTCTGGGGGAGGAGGTCGTCTGGAGGGCGTGCTGTCCGGGGGACATTTGAGCTGGTGACGCTCGATCCCGGCTGGAGTCTCCAGGAGCCCCTCCCTGCCTATCCTGGAACAAGGCTCTGCCCACTGTCCCCTCAGCCCCGCCTGGGCGAGCAGGTGGTGCTGAGACCAGGGGGCAGGCGCAGGACTGAGCCCGGCCAAGACATAAGACGGGTACAGAAATCGCAGACTGGCGGGAGGGAGTGGAGATCCCCTCGCTTTGCAGAGCCGAAGTCAAGCCTCGCGTTTGAGCCCCTTCCTTCCGAGGCCTCCTCTCCCTCCTGTCTCTCCCTGCTCCCCAGTTACATATGAGAGGGTGAGAATTAGCACCTTCCATTTCAACAGGAGTTACCAGAAGACTTTTAGATGTTTCTACATTTCCATAAAGGCGATACTCAAAATGTGGGATGGGAGTGGGGACTTTATGCAAAAGAAAAAAAAGAAAAGAAAAGAAAATCGACATTTTGCAGATAAGGGAAGAAGATCCACCTTCTTTCAGAATCTCACAGAACTGGTGTCTCAGGGGAGTTGCCCCTCAGGTTAAGACCTCAGAGGTTTAGGAATAACTGTAAAACATGCCTTTCAAACAGAGGTTAGGGTTATGCAGGCCAACAAGAAAATACTTGAAATTCAGTTTCTTCTTTCCCCTAAACTTCTTCCCTATTCACTGATGGCATCTGGGAATCATTTCTGAAGGTGGAATGTCGTTAAATGACCAAACATTTGTGGGCAGGAGAGGAAGGCGGTGGAAGGAAGGGACTTACACTGGAGGCTTGACTTCGGCTCTGCCAAACCAGGGGATCTCCACTCCCGCCCGCCAGTCTGCAGTTTCTGTACCCGTCTTATGTCTTAGCGGGGCTCAGTCCTGAGCCTGCCCTATGGTCTCAGCATCACCTGCTTGCCCAGGCGGGGCTGAGGGGACAGTGGGCAGAGCCTTGTTCCAGGACAGGCAGGGAGGGGCCTGGAGACCAAACATTTACAACAGGTTTTCTTTGTGGAACCCCTCGTCCCCCCCTGCAGAGTATTTACTTTACAGAGGATTTTGTGATATCTTTCAGGAGTTGGGATACTTCTCATCCTGTCCACCTAATATAAAGTCCAGCGACAGCAAAATCACCTGTTTCTTTTTAAAATTAGTTTTTTAAAAATTTTTTATTTATTTAATGCAAACTCTTTAGTCGTGCCGTCAGGGATCTAGTTCCCTGCCCACGGATGGAACCCAGGCCCCCTGCACTGGCAGTGTGGAATCCTACCCATGGAACACCAGCGTAGTCCCCTAAGTTTCTTTACAAATTTTTATTTTTAAAAGTAATTTTATTTTTAAATTAATTATATTGGAGTAAAGTTGACTTACAATGTTGTGTTAGTTTCAGGTGTAAAGCAAAGTGAGTCAGTGAGTTATATATCTCCATTCTATTTCAGATTCTTTTCCCATATAGGTTATTACAGAGTGTTGAGTAGAGTTCACTGTGCTATACAGGAGGTCCTTGTTGATTATTTACTTTATATATAGCAGTGTATGAAAGTTAATTCCAAGCTCCTAATTTAACTATTTTTCCTACATGTCCCCTTTTAGTAACCATAAGTTGGCAAAACTCCCTAAGTTTCTAAGACTCCGAATCATCTTTGCTTTCTTCTTGGATTCCCACACTGCAGGGAGGCCTGGAGGACTGGGGTAAAGAACTTTGGCTCTTGTTATATTGACAGCTTTCATTTTGCTGTCTCCCTAATGGGACATCTCCCTGGAACAGGAAAAATACAGTTTATTCAAATAATACCTAACATCCTTTAACGAAACTCCCAGTCACCCTTTGGTCCTTTCCTGTGAACTGCAGATTGGCGAGGTTAATAAAATAGGACCACTCAAAGAAAAACCTGACGATGATGGCTCCCTCTCTGTATATGTCTTCATGCCACCTCTTCTATGTCATCCTGATGACAACTATTTGAGAGAAACGTGTCGCTGCTCCTTTTCACTTGAGAAGGGGTGAGGCATAGGGAGTCGGCCCTGCCCAGGTTGGGTAGCTGGTGATCCAGTGAGGCCAAGACTTACACTCAGGCGTGCCTGACTCCAAACCTGCCTCTTAACTCATCTGTCTGTCACCAGACATTTCTTATCCTTAGCTCTTCAAGTTGAGGGACCTGGCTATAAACTCTTATGAAATAGTTAAAAAAACCCCAAAACCCTTTATTATCATCACTGTGTGACAAACAAGCCAAAAACTCTCAGGGATCATTTTCTCTGGTTTAATATGCAGATAAATCACAAGCCTATTTGAGGGCAGATCTAGTAGCTTGGAGAGCTTCCCTGATTAGCTCAGTTGGTAAAGAATCCACTTGAAATGCAGGAAACTCCAGTTCAATTCCAGGATTGGGAAGATCCGCTACAGAAGGGATAGGCTACCCACTCCAGAATTCTTGGGCTTCCCTTGTGGTTCAGCTGGAAAAGAATTCACCTGCAATGCAGGAGACCTGGGTTCAATCCCTGGATTGGGAAAATCCCCTGAATAAGGGAAAGGCTACCCTCTCCAGTACTCTGGCCTGGAGAATTCCATGGGCTGTATTGTCTATGGGGTCACAAAGAATCAGACACAACTGAGCAATTTTTACTTTTCTTTCACTACCAGCTTGGAAAGATTCTGTTGGGATCGGAGGGGTGGGGATCATGGTGAAGGGAAGGTGAATCTACTAGCTTGGAAAGGTTATGTTGGGATCTCAGCCATAGCTTATGGCAGAGGGCCGGTGGAATTAGGTATAAATGGAGCTGGAAGAACCAATTTGGTTCTAGACATGGTTCTAAAGGGCTTCCCTGGTGGCTCAGCAGTAAAGAATCTGCCTGCAGTGCAGGAGACTCAGGTTAAATCCCTGGGTCAGGAAGATTCCTTGGAGAGGGAAATGGCAACACACTCCAGCAGTCTTGCTTGGGAAATCCCAAGGACAGAGGAGCCTGTCAGCCTACAGTCCACATACTGCAAAAGAGTCAGACACGACTGAGCAACTAAACAACATGGTTTCAAAGCCAGCAGCCCAAACCTGCATTCCAAGGCCATGGTGGCTCTGTATCACGCGGGTTTGTGTCCACATCTAAGACCGTCTGATTGAAGGAGTTGCAGAGTCAACACCGAAAGCCTGAAGGCTTTGCTCCGTGATGATGTGCAGAGTGAGGAAGCATTTGCTGTGAGGACTGTGAGGTCTGCCAGGCCTCAGGGAGCGCCAGCCGCATCTTTCGAGTGTGCGGTGCTTGGGATGAGTGTTCTTCAATTCGGAATACCCGCAGTCACTTCTCACGGGTGCAGGCTGAGCCCTGACCCCAGCTCACTGCACGTGGATTAGATAAACAGGAGGGCGGCACGGGTCTCAGGACTGAGCGGCTCAGGCACGTGGGTGCGGCGGCTCCTCCCGGGTGCGGAGCGGGCGGAGGGCAGCCAGACGCAGGTAGGCTCGCACCCTGCGGGGAACATCGGCTTCTGCAGATGGCCTCGGGGCAGGACAGGCCGAGTCCCCACGGGAAAGCCCGCAGGTGCACGCTCTGGGCTCCGGAGCGACCACCTGCGTGCGCAGGAAAGCCGGCTCACCTGGCGAGCCTTGGCCTTCCTGCGGGACGAGGACAAACCTCAACCCGGTGACTGCGCGCCGAGCTTGCGGGAGTCGTCAAAACCCTATGGAAGCAGGTGACTGACGTGTCTTCTGGTACACGAAGTCAGATTTCTTTTTTTCCCCCCAAGACCGATTTGTATTCTGCTTGGTCTTCCCTTTCGATTCGTGATGTTCTCTGAGACTCCGAAGTAACGGAGTTTTCGTCTCATGAATTCTAAAACGCACCCTGGGTAACTAACTTCCAGCTGTCTGTACAATCAAAGTAAACCCAACGACAGTCATTAGGAAATACTAGAAAATTCTATCTCAGGTAGCACCTGACTCTTTATTATTATTTTCCTGATAGTTGAGAGGTGGCTCTTGCTTGGGAGAGATACTTGATATTACACGATATTAGATGTGCGATATCAGAGCTTCACCCCAGCACACCAGGAGGGCCCTCGGAGGGGCCTGGCTACAGGGCAACACCGCGCCCGAAATTTTGGAACATGGGGCTGGTGACGGGGGGTTGGAGGACGGCAAAATGCTGAAAAGCTAGCCAAGGCATGTGGTTTTGTTCAGAAGTGGACATTAAGGGAAGTGAGGACAGCTGTCTCCGCTTCCCCACCCAGGGCCTCGCCTAGGGCCTCAGCAAGGCTCTCGCGCATGCGTGCTAAGTCGCTTCCGGTGTGTCTGACTCTTTGTGACCCCATGGACTATAGCCTGCCAGGCTTCTCCGTTCATGGGGTTTCCCAGGCAAGAATACTGGATCCAGGGGATCTTTCTGGATCAGGGATCAAACCTGCGTCTCCTGCATTGGCAGGCAGGTTCTTTACCTGCCAGCATCACCAGGGAAGCCTGCCTGTCTCACTGATACTTTATGTAATGAGTAAGTTAATTTGGGAACACAGGGTCGGGATTCCAGAATGTTTTTTGTCACCCTTCTAACTTGTCTGGATGTTGCACTGTCTGGCCTGGGGTGGCCTTGTCCTGTGTTGGTTCCTTGTCCTGTGTTGGTTCTTTCAGGTGTGGAAAGAACTGATATCCTTTCTTGGTGAGAGATTATACTGCAAGGTTGCGCGTTTCCTGACGTCTTGGAATCAAGATTGTTCTGGTTATCTATTATTGTATATCAAACTACCGCTAAACCTACTGATTTTAAAGAGCAATTTTTTTTAGATACCTAAGGACTTTATGGGCCAGGAATTTGGGCCTGGTCTAGCTCAGGAATTCTTGTTCAGGTGGTTCTGATCTGATGGGGGTTCCTTTTACATGGGGCAGAAGGGCTGTTCAGGAGGATCCAGAGTAGCTTTCCTGATGTGTCTGCTGCCTATCTGGGATGACAGGAGGGCACACTTCAGCTGCCCCTGTGGACTGGACACCTGCCTATGGTCTCTGCAGCCTGGTTGTCCCCGAGGGAGCAGGAAAGGAAGTCATCAGTTTTTTAAGCCTGAGCATGGATACTGGCCATTCTGTTTCTGCTCTATCAGTCAAGCAGTCCTAGAATCCACTTAGATGCCAGGAGAAGGGACGCAACCTCACCTTTCTGTGGGAGAAGTGTCCAAGAATTTGTGGCCATTATATTTGATCACAAATACCCTCAAAATAAAAATGTCTCACAATTGCCAGAAGGTGGAAACCACCCAAATGTCCATCTACGAATGAATGGATAAACAGAATGTGGTCTTTCCATACAATGGAATACTAATCAGCCATAAAAAGCAGGAAATTCTGACGATGCTCCCACATGGATGAGCCTTGAATATGTTGTGCTAAGACAACTAAGCCAATCACAGAAGGACAAATTCTGTATGATTCCTCTGATAACGAGGCCCCCCCAAAAGTCACACAGAGAGAGACAGAGAGTAGAATGATGGTAGCCAGGGGCTGTGGGGAGGGAGAGACCTGGGGAGAGCTTACGTACTGAGGACAGAATTTCTGTTTGTGAAGATGAAAAAGCTCTTAATGGTTGGCAGTGACGGCTGCCCCACGATATGAACGTAATTCATACCACTGAACCATGCACTTAAACATGGTTACGATGGTAAATTTTGCTTGTATATTTTTATTACAAGAATGAAATTAAGTAAATTATGTTAAAATAAAAATATATGGTAGGTTTCTGAATTTGANGGAGAAGACTCTTGAGAGTCCCTTGGACTGCAAGGAAATCCAACCAGTCCATCCTAAAGGAGATCAGTCCTGGGTGTTAATTGGAAGGACTGATTCTGAGGCTGAAACTCCAGTAATTTGGCCACCTCATGTCAAGAGTTGATTCATTGGAAAAAACTCTGATGCTAGGAGGGATTGGGGGCAGAAGGAGAAAGGGATGACAGAGGATGAGATGGCTGAGTGGCATCACCATCTCGATGCACATGAGCTTGGGTAAACTCTGGGATTTTGTGATGGACAGGGAGGCCTGGTGTGCTGTGATTCATGCCAAGGCAAAGAGTTGGACATGACTGAGAGACCGAACTGAACTGAACTGAACTGATTGGCTTCATGATCATATTACTGGTAGGATACAGTCAATAGCATCTGCATTAAAATTTTGGTATGTGTTTACAGCATAATTTAAATATTAATAAAGCTAATTCTAATTGAAGTCTAAGAGAGTGATGATAAACTAATATGTATACCAAAATCCAAACTGGTATTTGGAATAAATGAGATCACTTAACTGTGTTTAATTCTCAGTTCTTACTACTTAAAAATGTACATCTTGACCTCATGGTGAGAAAACCTGGAGTCTGCTTACAAGCAAGTCATTTCACTTTTCCAACTGCCACTTTTCTCTACAGTAACTCTCAGTTCAGTTCAGTTAAGTCGCTCAGTCATGTCTGACTCTTTGTGACCCCATGAACCACAGCACACCAGGCCTCCCTGTCCATCA
>SJYV01017705.1:0-20026 GCA_006410875.1 Neotragus pygmaeus | reverse complement strand
CTTTAGGATGGACTGGTTGGATCTCCTTGCAGTCCAAGGGACTCTCAAGGGTCTTCTCCAACACTACAGCTAGAAAGCATCAGTTCCTCAGCACTCAGCTTTCATTATAGTCCAACTGTCACATTCACATATGACCACTGGAAAAACCATAGTTTTGACTACATGGACCTTGCTGGCAAAGTGCTGCTTTTTAATAAGCTGTCTAGGTTGGTCATAGCTTTTCTTCCAAGGAGCAAGTATCAATTTTAATTTCATGACTGCAGTCACCATCTGCAGTGGTTTTGAAGCCCCCCAAAATAAATTCTCTCACTGTTTTCATTTCTGCCCCTTCTATTTGTCATGAAGTGATGGGACTGGATGTTGTGATCTTAGTTTTCTGAATGTTGAGTTTTAAGCCAACTTTTTCACCCTCCTCTTTCACTTTCAAGAGGCTCTTTAGCTCCTCTTCACTTTCTGCCATAAGGGTGGTGTCAGCTGCATACCTGAGGTTATTGACATTTTTCCCAGCAATCTTGATTCCAGTTTGTGCTGCTTTGACCTTTGGGGAAATCCCTCCGAGGGCCCACCTGCAAGGCTCTTCCCTGTTCTGCTCCTCCCAAATGACCCCCTCATCTCTGGACCCCGTGCGGTGTCTGCTTATTCCTGGGACCGGCTCCAGCTCCCCGCCAGCCGTGGGATTCTTCCCACAAGCCCATCCCATCCTCCCTGGAGCCAGGGGCCACCCACGCTTTGGTCACTACCAAGTCCCCTCTCCCGCGGCTCCGGGCCTCTCCTTCAGCTCCACTGCAGCTTCGCGGGGACCTCCAGGGCATGCAGGGCTGACAGCCCGCCGGGAACCCATCCGTCCAGTTCACTGTGTGGGGTGTCCCTATAACCTCAGGGTAGGAAACCCTCACCCCGCCAAGGAGGTGAAGAGGAAGCCATCCAAACCCGCAGGATCCCTCCCAGGGTGGGCACATCAGGTCCCGGGCTACGGGGAGAGCAGAGAACACAGCCTCTGAATGAGAGACCCTCTCGCCATTGCTCAGGCTGGCTCGTACCACATCATCCAGAGAGAACTGGGACCCCTGGGCAAAGATGCTGCCGTTCATGGCTATGAGAGCACAGCCGTCGTAGTACAGCCGGTCCCCATCACAGCCCTTCTGATTGGCCAGCAAGTAGATCCCGCCGTTCTGGAAAACACGGGACAGCAATGGTCAACTCTGATCCATGACCTACCTTCACCCTCTGCCGGCCCGAACACGCGAAGCTTCAGGCCTCCAGCCCTGCAACTCTGCTCTACTAATAATCAGCGCCCCAAGTCCAGCCGATACAACACATGCCTCCAGGGAAGGCCCTGCAGCTATGACACCCTCGGCCTCGCAAGGCACCAGGCGTCACACAGAGTGTCTACTCTCACCCCCAACAACCCTCCAAGGCGGGCGCTGCCACCTCCCCCAGAAGGGAGGAGAGGCGGAACTTTGGAGAAGACAACTCGCTGGATTACGAAGCCGAGAGTCTGCCCCTGGAAAGAGCAGACACGGCCCCTGGGGTCACACTGTCCACAAGAGCGGCAGACTCGTGGGCGTTCCCCATGCCCGGCTGTGGTGCCAATGGGGCCCTGATTCCCCATCACTTGTCGCGAGACCACTGTGATGGTTGAGAGCCCCAAGCTGCATGGCTGGGGTGTGAGGCTGGGGGCCCTGATTCCCTGTCACTTGTCGCGAGACCACTGTGATGGTTGAGAGCCCCAAGCTGCATGGCTGGGGTGTGAGGCTGGGGGCCCTGATTCCCTGTCACTTGTCGCGAGACCACTGTGATGGTTGAGAGCCCCAAGCTGCATGGCTGGGGTGTGAGGCTGGGGGCCCTGATTCCCTGTCACTTGTCGCGAGACCACTGTGATGGTTGAGAGCCCCAAGCTGCATGGCTGGGGTGTGAGGCTGGGGGCCCTGATTCCCTGTCACTTGTCGCGAGACCACTGTGATGGTTGAGAGCCCCAAGCTGCATGGCTGGGGTGTGAGGCTGGGGGCCCTGATTCCCTGTCACTTGTCGCGAGACCACTGTGATGGTTGAGAGCCCCAAGCTGCATGGCTGGGGTGTGAGGCTGGGGGCCCTGATTCCCTGTCACTTGTCGCGAGACCACTGTGATGGTTGAGAGCCCCAAGCTGCATGGCTGGGGTGTGAGGCTGGGGGCCCTGATTCCCTGTCACTTGTCGCGAGACCACTGTGATGGTTGAGAGCCCCAAGCTGCATGGCTGGGGTGTGAGGCTGGGGGCCCTGATTCCCTGTCACTTGTCGCGAGACCACTGTGATGGTTGAGAGCCCCAAGCTGCATGGCTGGGGTGTGAGGCTGGGGGCCCTGATTCCCTGTCACTTGTCGCGAGACCACTGTGATGGTTGAGAGCCCCAAGCTGCATGGCTGGGGTGTGAGGCTGGGGGCCCTGATTCCCTGTCACTTGTCGCGAGACCACTGTGATGGTTGAGAGCCCCAAGCTGCATGGCTGGGGTGTGAGGCTGGGGGCCCTGATTCCCTGTCACTTGTCGCGAGACCACTGTGATGGTTGAGAGCCCCAAGCTGCATGGCTGGGGTGTGAGGCTGGGGGCCCTGATTCCCTGTCACTTGTCGCGAGACCACTGTGATGGTTGAGAGCCCCAAGCTGCATGGCTGGGGTGTGAGGCTGGGGGCCCTGATTCCCTGTCACTTGTCGCGAGACCACTGTGATGGTTGAGAGCCCCAAGCTGCATGGCTGGGGTGTGAGGCTGGGGGCCCTGATTCCCTGTCACTTGTCGCGAGACCACTGTGATGGTTGAGAGCCCCAAGCTGCATGGCTGGGGTGTGAGGCTGGGGGCCCTGATTCCCTGTCACTTGTCGCGAGACCACTGTGATGGTTGAGAGCCCCAAGCTGCATGGCTGGGGTGTGAGGCTGGGGGCCCTGATTCCCTGTCACTTGTCGCGAGACCACTGTGATGGTTGAGAGCCCCAAGCTGCATGGCTGGGGTGTGAGGCTGGGGGCCCTGATTCCCTGTCACTTGTCGCGAGACCACTGTGATGGTTGAGAGCCCCAAGCTGCATGGCTGGGGTGTGAGGCTGGGGGCCCTGATTCCCTGTCACTTGTCGCGAGACCACTGTGATGGTTGAGAGCCCTGAGCTGCACGGCTGGGGTGTGAGGCCGGGGGCCACTTGACGGGCACATGCTGGGTGCCCTGCTCCAGAGAGCAGAGGTGGCAACAGCACCCACCTCATAGGGTGCTTCCCACCATTAAATGAGGTCATGGACGTGGGGCCCGGGAGAGGGAGCCACAGGGGCCGGTCAGCCATGGCCGGACCCAGGAGGAGCGCCGAGCAGCCTTGCGCTCAGGCCACACCCTGCACTGGGCGCCAGGGCCCCACGTGCGTGAGACAGACACGCGCCAGCTTCCCCACCTTGCTGGTCGCCATGGTCACCAGGTCCACCCGGGCGTGGGCTTTGCGCAGCACATGGTGGCTGCCCGAGGCGTTGGTGAAGATCTCCACGCCGTCCAGGCCCATGTCCACGTGCGGGCTGCGGGCGGAGGGGTCAGAGAGAAGAGACTCATGTCCTCAGCCTGCCCACCCAGCCCCGCAGCTCCTGGGGTGTCTTCCCTGCCCCGGGCTGAGATGCCAAGATGGCTGCAAACCCTCGGCCCCCCAGGCCCTGCAAGGATGGGGATCAGGGGGCAGGGCTGACCTGTGGGGCGTCCAGAGCTCCTCACAGACCTCACTCCCAATGCAGGTGTCCCGCGTGGAGAGGACGGCGTCCCCAAAGGGCACAGTTTCCTGGGGGCGGGGACCAGAGCTCGTGAGGGCCCCTGGCCGTCCCGGCTCACGTGCTGAGCCGGGACGCCAGAGGCCATACGCGGGGCTCGTAGGAATGCTGCCGTTTTGTTTCAAGCCCTAACAAACCCCCCCCACCTTCCCCCTGCCGGGAGCATCCCCAGCCCAGGGCCAGCCGGCGTCTCCTCTGCGAGATGNGGATGCGCATCATATTACTTTTTGAATCTTAGTTCTCAACCAGGAATTGAACCCAGACCTTCAGCAGTGAAAGTATGGACTACCAGGGAATTCTCAGAACATTAATTTTTTTCTACATCTTTAGTTTTCTTAACGATAGCTTTCTTGTGTTACGGAGTCAGAGTTGTAAACTTTAAGTTAAGGGTCATTGCTAAATATTTTTCTTTTAAGAAAATACACTAAGTCATTCTATTTTCACCTTAGAAAAAAAGCTGTATATGAAAGTTACTATTTAGCCACACAGCCGTGAGCTCTGAGTTTTGCCTCTCTGTGATCTCGTTGGCGTTGCAGATGAACAGCACAGCCAGTACTCCAAGCTGCTGCTGGCCTCCAAGGAGCAGGTGCTGTGCCGGGTGGTGCAGGAAGAGAAAGCGGCGCTGGAGCGGCAGCTGGCAGAGGAGAAGCACACGCCCGAGTCCTGCTTTATTGAGGCAGCTATCCAGGAGCTCAAGGTGAGAAGAAGCCCTGGAAGTGGGGACAGGGGTTGGAAATTAGCTACTTCAGCCCCACCCACGTCTGAGATGATGAGCAGGGAATAGCTAAGAAAGCAGGTTTGCTCTGGGCTTTGGTGATAGGAGGGAAAGGGTGACCTAGTGGTTTTTCAGGTGCTTCCTGGAACTAAAAAGATCAAGTCAGGGTGATCTTAAAACTCTGGAGTTTCTTAGATTAGCTGTGTTCTTTTTTTGTTCTAAAATTTATTTATTTTTGGCTGCTCTGGGTCTTCATTGCTATGCGTGGGCTTTTCTGTAGTTGCATCCAGGAGGGGCTCCTGAGGTGTGTGGGCTTCTCATTGCAGTGACTTTTCTTGTTTCTGAGCAGACTCCGAGTGCGCTCGGGCTTCAGTAGTTGTGGTGCACAGGCTTAGTTGCTCCGTGGCACGTGGGATCTTCCCTGACCAGGGATTGAACCTGTGTCCTCTGTATTGGCACATGGATTCTTAACCACTGGACCACCAGGAAAGCCCTAGCTGTGCCCTTAATTAAGCAACATAGGCTTTTGTTTGTTTTTTTAGGAAAGTGCCTGGATTAATTTTTGGAAATGTTTTATTTAAGGAACATTGTGAAGAAATTATTATGGCCTCTCTAGCAGGCTCTACCAATGCCTGCTGAGGATTTTGGAGCAGCAGTATACAAATACAGAATTTCCTATGCCCTGTGTCCTCTACAATAGGAATTCTTAAACTTTAAGAGGCAGCAGAATCGCTAGTTGTTGGGCTCTGCCCTGAGAGACTGATTCAGTAGGTCTAGGCTCATTAAAGTTAATAATTTGCATTATAACAAGTTCTAGGGGAATCTGGTGCTGCTCACCCCCAGATCACACTCTTGAGAATCACTGATCTGTTAGAACAATTAAAGCCCTGATGAAAGGGCCTGTGACAGGCCCTGTGCTGACGTACTGCTCTTGTATTTATCTCAGGTAGCTTCATAACTGGGTGTGATAGAACAGATGTCCCGTTTCACAGATGGGGAAAGTGGAATCATGGGTTAGGTAATTTACTTGAGGACATACAAGTAGTAAGAGGTGAAGCTGGTGTTTGAATTCCTCTCTCTCTGACTCACAAGTCCTCTTTGGGCAGGATTCTGGATTTACTTTTTATTTTCTTTCTGTAATGCAGGGCATTAGTTCAAATGCAGTTCAGGGAAAAGGAAAGCTTCATTTGAGTAGATCTGTCCAGGTTGAGGTGGGAGTTGCACAAACCCTTGTTTCCTCCAGTGGTTTTCTCTCTCTAAGCTTAGTTCATAAAAAGTAGAAGACCACTTCTGTGTCCTTGAATTTCTGTTCAGGAAGCTTTTGTGTGGTGGTGTCATTATCACTGTCAGAGATGCTAAGCAGAATACCATCCCATTGGAGTACCAGATACCTTTTGCTTCCTGCTTTCTTTAAAGACAGAATTTTAAGTACTTAGACTCTTCCTTTTTGCCTTTTAACTTTTGCTCCTGTCGAGGGGACATTGTAAACTTTGGTCCTTCAGACTCAGTACGTTTCTGGTTTTCTCTCTGGTGCTCTAGGCTCGGGAAGAGGCTCTGTCAGGATTGGCTGAAAGCAGAGGGGAGGTCCCTGGTGTCGTGGCTGCTCTGGAACAACTGGTGCTGATGGCTCCCTTGGCGAAGGAGTCCGTTTTTCAACCCAGGAAGGTTGGTGTCCCTGTTACCGGCTAGTGGCCACCATTCTTCTCCAGCTGGTAGGCACTGTTAGATCTGGAGAAAAGGGAACTATGAGTATTTCCTATGTGCTTTTTTTAAAATAAATTATTAAAAAAATTTTCCTTTCTGTTGTCCCCTGTGTGTTCTTTCCTCAGCAGTGTTAAGTCAGTGACAGCTAAGCTAGACCTTGAGAGCTTGGTTCTTGCCTTTGCCACATGTTCTTTCTGTAACCTGCAGTTTGTCCCAACAGGGCGTGTTGGAGTACTTGTCTGCTTTTGATGAAGACACCACCGAAGTTTGTTCTCTGGGTCCTCCTCGTCCTGTTGCTCTCCCTCTGGTAGAGGAGGAGGAAATAGTGTCTGAACCAGAGCCTGAGGGGTTGTCAGAGGCCTGTGAGGACCTGGAGTTAGCAGAAGACAATCTCGGAGAAGGGACCATTTGTACCGAGTCCAGCCAGCAGGAACCCGTCAGCAAACCAAGCATCACGCACCTGAGCAGCTCTCCTTGTTACTACTTTTACCAAGGTGAGCCTCCCTGAGGGGGCCGGCTGGGTGCCGCTGGATGTTTCAGAGAAGTGATCTGGCTCTCAGCAGAGTGAGGCAGCGGCACAGATCCTGGGTGGCTGGGCCTGTTGTGCCTTTCAGCCTGGGGAGGGAGAGTCAGGCCGGGTACGAGGAGGGCCCTGACTTGAGGACTGGCCGAGAACGTGGTGTAACGGATCTGCTTGTCTTCAGTGGAGGACGGGCAGCACATGTTCCTGCACCCTGTGAACGTGCGCTGCCTCGTGCGGGAATACGAGATGTGTATAAGAGACAGCCCCAATGNTTCATGGCCCCTCAAGGTGTGGGGCTGCTGGGGGTGGTGGGGTGGGTGGGGATGGAGCTGCCCCCTGAGGGCACCGTGAGGGTCTGCGGTGTCGCTGGATTGAACGTGTGCTGAGAGGATCACGTGGGTGTGGAACCCACACTGGCCACATCTCTCGGGGACCAAGTTTCAGCTGTTCTCCTATTTCATTTGCTCAAGAGAACTCAGCCCTGGAGGCCCAGGATCTTGGTCAGATTCCCTGACGGCTGTGTGTGTGAGCTCAACTCCTTTCATCGCCAAGGGCAGGAAGTGGGGGAAGCCTGCCTTTTTCTGTTCTGAGGCCTCGGCTCATGGACACAGCGCTCACCCTGGACCCTGAGCTGGCTGTCTGCAGACCACCACATCCCCTGCCCTTGAAACCCTGACCATGGGGGCAGGGCTGGAATCTTGACCCCATCCTCCTGGGACAAGACCAGGGTTCAGGGCCACAAACAGGATGGCAGCCAGGGACGGGCCCCGACCTCACTGTCCAGGCTACAAAACATCCAGGATGGCAGCCAGGGACGGGCCCCGACCTCACTGTCCACAGGATGGCAGCCAGGGACGGGCCCCGACCTCACTGTCCAGGCTACAGCTGCTACACGGCTGGCTTTGCTCTGTCTCTTGAAAATGGCCGTGAACTTTAATCCACATTTGCCCGGGGCCAATTCCTGCAACTCGTTCCCAACCAAGGACGCAAGCAGCACCCTTCCACCTGCCGACGGTCCCACGTGGGCTTAAGGGGTCACCTGGTGGGGCGTTTAGGATGTGAAAGGGTCCTAGAAGGATGAAACAGAATGAGTGTCGTGGCAGGAGGATTGCCGCTGAAATGTCTGTTTCACATACACACGTGCTCTGGATCTCCGTGATTTTACATTGTTCTCGCTGCTGCAACTCAAGGTCAGAAAAGCCTTCAGGTCACTTGGGAGACCTGAGCGACGGTCCCCTCCCCCAGGCTCAGCCGCACCCGCCCAGACGGCCATGCGGGTGGCAGCGACCCAAGAGGGCTGGGGACACCCTGTCCCCAGAGCTCATATCCTGAAGCCCTGACCACCAGCATCTCAGGCGTGACTGTGTGTGGAGATGAGGTCTTCAAAGAGTAAAATGAGGTGATCTGGCTGGGCCCTAATCCCACAGGACTGGGGTCCTTGTAAGAAAAGGAGGTCAGAACACAGACACTCGCAGGGACGACCCTGTGAGGACACAGGGAGGAGACGGCCGTCCACACGCCCAGGAGAGCAGCCTCAGGAGAACCATTCCTGCCCACATCAGGGTCTGGGATTCCAGCCTCCAGGCCTGGAGAGAATGAAAGTCTGCTGTCTGAGTCCCTAGGCTGTGGAATTGGTTATGGAAGCCTGAACAAGTTAATACACCTGGCAACCAGAATGGAAACTCAGGTAGGAGCCAGAGATATCAGGGGCCCCTCGAAACATTCCCTGTGAGCCCCTGGCTCCCAACCCCCACCGGAAGTAGATAGCACGGGGTTCCAGCAGATTCTAGGATGAAGGGGATGGACAAGGACCCCCTGGATAAGGCTGCAAGGTCAAAGTTCTTCACACCTGGACAACCAGGTACCAAAGACAAGACAAGACAAGACAGATTTCTGATGCTGAGTTTTCACAGAATAAACAGGCAGCCAGGTAAAGTCTTCCACGAGTTTTACAACCAGAAATCCCCCAAACTCGGCTTCTTGGGCAGCCCCGAGGCCGCAGCTCCACGCCAGCAGGGAACAGCTGGCCAGGGTGGTGCAGAAAGCCCCCTCCCAAGCTCTATTGAGCCCACCCCGCGGTGCGAGCCGGAGGAGAGCAGAGGACATCATGTAGGGGCAAGGAGGCACCCACCCCCCATGCTCCTGGGACCCTCCCCACTTGTGACAGAAATCACCCCCGTCTGTGTTTTCCTTACATGAGCCACAGTGACGCCGTGACTCTGTCCCCAGGAGTCCTGCCCGCATGGCCCACTCCAGAGGGACAGTCTGACGGACAATGAGTTTTCTACCCCGAGACTCACCTGCTTCGTCAGGTCCTGTAACATCCGGGGGAGAAAATACTCCTCTGTTTGCCTGGAAAGGAAACCACCCCAGACCTGAGTAGGACCATCTCGGGGAAACGCAGAATGGCAAGCAGAGCCAGAGTAAGCTCAGGCTGAGAGCGCGGAGCCCGTGAGCGGCCCAGGAACGGTCAAGTCTTGACACACGCTGCTGCGACCAATTTAAGGCGAAAAGGGAAGAGCACAGGATTGCACGAGGCTTCTGGGCCACGGGACGCTGAGGCACTTGGGGGCTCCCTCACTGGCCCTGCTTGCCCCACGCTTTCGTTACGCCCTCTGAGAGGCACGTCAAGGGAAATGTCCAAGGAGACACATTTCCCCACAGAGAAATGTGGCTGGAATTTCTGATCAAAATTCTTCAACCAGAAAGACCGCACTGCATGAAGCCAGCATGCAGAGACGAGCCTGTATCATCACTGAAACAATCAGTCGCATTCCGAATTGTGTAAGCTGGACAAAGAGCTCAATACACAGCTTCTGTCCAAGCCACTCCAGGGAGTGAAAGTGTTGGTCACTCATTCGTGTCCGACTCTGCCTCTCCATGGACTGCAGCCCACCAGGCTCCTGTGTCCATGGACTTCTCCAGGCATGAGTACTGGAGTGGGTAGCCATTCCCTTCTCCAGCGGATCTTCCCAACCCAGGGATCAAACCCGGGTCTCCTGCATTGGCAGGTGGATTCTTTACCATCTGAGCCCCCAGGGAAGCCCGAGCAACCGGCAAGGCCCACCCTAACAGGCAGAATTCAAATACTAGATGGTTTCCAAATCTGACCTCACGTGGCTGTTACGAGATGTACCACAAAGACACTGAACTAACTAGATATTTTTGCTTTCTCAGAATTCACAAGAACCTCCTGGGAGATTTCAAGTGACTTTTATTCCAGTAAATTTTTTGATAAAGATTTCTTTTTTTCATGTGGACCGTTTTTAAAGTCTTTACTGAATTTGTTACAACATGGCTTCTGTTTTATGGCTTGGTTTTTCAGCCCTGAGGTACATGGGATCTTAGGTCCCCAGCTAAGGATTGAACCCACGTCCCCTGCACTGGGAGATGAACTCTTAACCACCGGGCCACCAGGGAAACCCCTTAACTATAATTTAAAAGCAGAAACATTGAGGGGATGATGCCGTCTCACCCTCACTAATGAAGGGAGCAGGCACTCAGATGCCCTCTGACCCCGAGCTGCCTTGGCATGAGCGCTCAGTTCACCATCGGTAGGTTTGTTCACGATGACGTTGCTGTACCACAATCTGTTTTCAAGGGAGAGCCGCCCAGGGCTTCTCCCTTCGTCGTCACCTCCCCCCTCAATTCACACATGAGAAGAATGTATACGGGGCCTCCCTGGTGCCTCAGCGGTAAAGAATCTGTCTGCCAATGCAGGAGACACGGGTTTGATCCCTGATCCGGGAAGATCACACATGCCGTGGAGCAACTAAGCCGTGCTCCACAACCACTTAGCCTGTGCTCTGGAGCCGTGTGCTGCCACTGCTGAGGCCTGTGTGCCCCAGTACCCACGCTCTGCAGCAGGAGAAGCCAGCACAGTGAGAAGCACCCCCCATATCGCAACTCGAGAGTAGCCCCCACTCGCCACAAATAGAGAAGAGACCACATAGCAACAAAGACCCAAGAGTAAATACACACAGTTTCTGAAAAAGAATGTATCTAGCGCATAACAGAATCATTTTGCTGCTCAGAAGAAATTAACACAACACTGTAAATCAACTACATGTCAATAAAATGTTTAAAAGTCACGTTAAAGATTCCATCGGCAATAGCAGCAACAGTGAAAAGAAACAGCGATAACTGCAAGAACACGGTGCAGGCAAACAGGGACGATTCTGTCCCAAGGGGCGCCTGGCAACGTCTGGGGACACTGTAGACTGACACAGGGATGCAGGCGTGTCCGCCAGCGGAGGCCAGGGATGCTACTGCAGGCTCTTCCACACACAGGACATCCCCATGACAAGACCGAGCCAGCCCCGAGGCAACAGGGCTGGAGTAGAGAAACCCTGATCTGTAGGGTCACGTGTAGAAAGACGGATGACGGGTGACTGATGACTGGGCGTTTTATGTGGTATCTGATAAACTAGCTACAAGTTAATCAGCAGCATCAGGCAGCCGTCCCTAAATGACAGGTCTCAAGTGGGGCAGGGACGCTGGCCTGAATCTCTGTCTCCCCGACGCATCCTAGGAGCGGCCACCATCCGGGCTCCTGGACCACGGCGCGGGCAGTGACTCACCGGCTCCTGGACCACGGCGTGAACCAGCGCAGCTCGCGGTAGTTGCCCTCATTTGCCAAGGCCATCTTGGGTCTGATGAGCAGGATCTTCCTACAGACAGGGGAACAAGGCAGCTCCTGAGATGAACACGCCCCACGTAACACGGAGCAGCCACCAGCCCGTCCACCCTGACCATCGATGGGGACAGAGCAGCTAAGACCCGGAGGGTGGGCACCTGCCGGCAACTGATGCCCAGGGTCTGCAGGGGGACATTATCACAAGGTCGCCCTCCCAGGACTGACCTCCTGGCCACAGAGCTGTGTGTCCCCAAACTCCACCCATTGCTCCTGATGTTTGAAGGTGTCAGTGGTGACACAGCCCAGGAGAAGCAGGGTCACCCAAGATGCCTGTGTGCCTGGTACCCCGCCCCAGGAAGGCAGTTCCAGAAGAAGCCACGGCCCCCGGGACCAAGCTCCCAGCCTGGGGGAAAGGGGGTCGCGCTGCTCCTGGCGGTCACCCACCTGTTGAGGAATATCACCCTGCAGTTATAGCGGACGTTTCGGTGCATCACGGGCCTGCGGAGAGAGGGCATGCACATTTGCAAAGAGCAGAGCCCCACGTCGGCTTTAACGTGAAGCTTCTCCGGGTCCTCTGTGAGAATCAGAAGGCTCCTCTGTGGTTTCTCAAATGAAAGTGAACGACAAACCCGAGTGTTTCTGCCATGGCACAGACTCTAAATGGCAGAGTCTTCTAAATCCAGCACAAAGTCCCTCCCACTCAGGGCTTGTCCTCTCCTTCCAGAAGGTTCTCAGACCGTTGAGTGGCCGCCTCCCTCCCTCTGCTCGCATCCCTGCGGCCATGTCACCTGTCCACCCGCTGCTGGCCTCAGGGACTCGCCCCTGCATGTCCCCGATTCTCTGCCATGGCATCTCTCCTGACTGAGCCCCACCACCAAGAAGGCAGAAGGGGGACCGGCCCGGGGGGCCAGGGCAGGGGCCGGGGGTAGAGGGCGCTGGACAGATCTGCTCGCCTCTCTGTCTGGACCCTTCAGGACAAACACCCTCCCTGGTCACCTGGAACCTTCCTCCTCTGCAGCGGAGGGGCCAGTGCTACGGAGGCCAGGGCACTCTGCTGGCTTCCGGCTGGGGGAGCGCCAGGTGGGGATGGCAGAGCCCAGCTCTGGGCGAGAGCGCAGGAGTTCAGGGTGGAAGGCATCAGGCACCCGGCGGGTAGGGCCTTAAGGATTTATCATGAAATAAAAAATAATAAGGCCCAGGCCCAGGGGCAAGAGTAAAGACGGCGGGGGTGCAAGAGTAGATGACAGCATCCGTAAGCAGTGGGGCTGTCAAGGCAGGTGGCTGGGTTCCAATCCCGCTTCGCACTGGCTGAGCCGGGCGGCCCCGGTTCCTCCTCTCGGAGTATTTTAAGGGGCAGGATGCAGGCGGGCTGCCGAGGCCGGGGCTCAGCACACGGATGCCGCCAGCCAACACTCCCACCATTATGGTTTCCATTCCTCCCAGGCCAAACCAAAACCTCACTGCGTTCACATTCATACAAAAACGTGATCAGGGCAGGAGGTGAACGTCTGACTTCCAGCAGGAGTAAGCCTCTCAGACAAAGACAGACAAAAAGCACAAGAAAGATTTACAGCTCAAAACGTAAAATTAAATAGCAAACAACAGACAAGGAAATGTATTTTTATCATATATGGGGTCATGTATAAAGAACTCTTAATAAATCAGACACAAACACTTCAATTGCTGGCAAAAGAACAAGCAAGAGCGTGTCATAAATGCCGTAAAAACAAATAGAAAAGTTCAATTTTATAAATCATGACAACAGAGAAATATAGTAGCTTTTTAAAGAAAAGTTATTGCTGACTCTAAGATTTTCTCTATTTCGTTTTTTTAGGTTTTCTTTATTGCGAGCTGGCCCTCTGTGAGCAGTGCTAAGGGTAACACGCCTCTAGCCACAGAGAGCTGGGAGGAGACTCGGTGTCTACCTCTTTTGAATAAGACAATTCTAGATGGTGAGTATCAGGGACATCATGGTATAACCGTTATTTTGTTCAGTGGCACTTACAGATCCAGGTAAATGCTGGATTTCAAAACAAAAATTTCTTTTAAAANCCAATTAACATTTTACAGCCTTTTTTCTGATAAGGGTTTGTCAACCAGAAGACATATTTGTGTTGATCTTCCCAAACTCTGGTGCCACTCTCAGCACTAAATAAAATTGCATTCTTACATAGCAAGGACACAAGAAGACCGCAGTGATATATAACAAAGAAAAGTAATTAACTCAAAAGTCTAGTATTGCTAACATCAAACTACTACATTCCTATTTCTATATCCCTATTACATTGATTAATATCTGTCAGGTGTCTAAAAGATAAAGAGTATGGAGGCCTGGCAGCAGTCATTGAGTCAACAGTGAAAACCCATCACCAATATGATTTTTAGCTCTTTAGAAAAGGCTCTGTATCTAAGATGCTTTAAGCTTTGTGCTTCTCACAGTTGAGGAGCTGTAAACAATCACAAGTTGTAAAAGTCTCTAACTGTCAGGCAAGTCAGAGAGCCATCAGAGGGGTTTGAGCTGAGATACTCCTTTTGCAGGAGACTGTTAACTGAAGCCCTGAGTTAACTCTTTCCAGAGAGTGTCAGAAGAGTGGAAAACACAGAACAATAAGATCAGGCTGACTCTGGTTTTTGGGGTACATGCTCAGGAAATTCCAGGGGAACCCCTGAGGCCTGACTCGTCTTGCCCATCAGGCCTCTCCACATGACCTTGTCATGGGTAGGATCTCCAGTGCTGGCTCCTGGCAGGAAAGAGGGAGGGGCTTGGGGAGGGATAGGAAGAGAAAATCATTCAAATTAGGATAAAATCATTTTATCTAATACATACATCAACCTTTGCAGTAAAAGCCATCTTCTCAACCAATTTGTTGAAAGTCAGTTTGGTCACTTATTATTAATATGTCACCAATTTCATCAATGAAGGATTGCTCTTTCAAGACACTCTGCTTTTATTGACTCCAATTTTCCTATCTCCGGGTGATAAGATTAACAGGAGGATTTCTCTATTTCTCTGCTTGCTGATAGGATTTTAATGGTATTTGCCACAGAAATATTTCTGCTTCTTAGGTTTTCTGACATTTATGATTTATTGTAATTGGAAAAGTTCCATGTTGACTTTTCTCTCCATAGTTTCATATTTTCACAGGCATATTTCTTTAAAGATCTATTTTAATATAATTTTCCTTCTCTGGTAGTGTATTTTTGAAGCATTTTGGTATAAGTACTGCATTAATTAGGAATAAATATTCTAAGCACACTTTTAAATGTTCCTTTGTTATTTTTGGTGGAACTGATGCTAAAGTTGCTTTTCGCAGCCAGTACAGTTGTAGACTTTGCTGGTTTCCAGTCTCTTATTGCTTTAGGAGCACTGTGGATTCATTGTGTTCTTTCCATGCTCAACCTCTTGTCTACTAACTTTGTTGTTGTTCAGTCACTAATTTGTGTCCAGCTCTTTGCAATCCCATAGACTGCAACACAGAGGCTTCCCTGTCTTTCACTAGCTCCCAGAATTTGCTCAAACTCATGTCCATTGAGTCAGTGATGCCATCCAACCACTTCATCTTTTTTTGCCCCTTCTCCTCCTGCCCTTGAACTTTCCCAGCATCAGGTTGTATTAACTTTAATTCTTTCTAAACCACATCCTCATTTGACTTTTGTAGCACTGCTTACTATGCTCTTCCCCTTTCTCTGATTTTGCAAAAAATATGTAATAAATTCAGCCATCATAGTTCACTCTACTTTCATATTTTATATGATTTCTGCATATTTCCCTTTCTGTTTTTTTTTTTTCACATATTTCCTTTTCTGTGTCTACCTCAAATCTGAAATGTATGTGCCTGTTTTCAGTCAATTTAGTTCATGAGCCTAGAAACATGTGATGAACAAGTGTATATTTAATTATTATGGATTATTTTCTTTCCTTTGGCTTCACTGTGTGTCTAAAAGAGGCTAGAACAACTGGGCTTCAACATAATCATCAAATCATGATTGAGCTATTTTGTTATTTTGTACCCTTTTAAAGTCTTTGCTTGCAATTCAGGATGAATTTTGACATCTTGTTATTTATCAGTCATTTAAATATGTCATGGTCAGTGATTCCAAAAGTACTGAGTAATGAAGTTGATTTCTAAGTTAAATGTGAGCAATTCTTTTGTGAATTATATATCAGATGTTATACTTTAATAGGGAATTATTTCATTAAAACTTTTTATTATCAAAAAACAACAGTCAATTTCCCAGAATTAAATAATCTCAATTATTTAGTTCATTTTAGCTATTTTTTGTTCTGCATATTTCCAAATCATATGCCTTTACTATTTTGTGATTTACTAATTTCAGACTTTACCAACTGACATCTGTAATATTAATAGAGAAAATTTCTACTGTATATTAATTTCAACTTCCCTAGCCTCATCTTCTCAAAAGAGTTTTATTATATCTTATTTTGTTTTAAAATCACTGCTGTTTATAGTAGTGTGGTTTGTAAATATTATTCACTTCTCAATCAAATAGAGTCAATCAAATGACTTATATCTTGTATAAATTTTTTCTTTCTCCTTGATTTCATAAGCAGTGTATTTTTATTATTTTATGCTCAACTGATTTGTCAGAACAAAGTTCCAAACATCCCATCAGTTTCTTTGTTCATCAGTTCCATTTTTACCCCCAGAGACGTCCCTCCTACTTCCTTTCTTGTGAACTCCTACTTCAATCTGGACTAGTTAATTCCTAAGATGCACACAAATCTCCTTTGGAGGCTTCTCTTTTTCACTTTTCTGTATTAAAGTTCTTGCTATGTTCTTGTTTTGGTCAAATGCATCACCCAGTTGCTTCCTGAAATAGAATGCATAGAAAGTCAAATTTTTACAGTCATTGAATGTCTGAAAATGCCTCGTTCTTTCTTCAAACTTGATAGATAGTTTTACTGAGTGTAGAATTGCAGGTTGACCCCAGGACCAGCTACATAATATACAGGACACAGTGCAAGTTGAAAGCATAGGACTTCTTGTTCAAAAATGATTAAGAATTTCAGAATAGTGACAGCAAAGTGGTAACCAAGGGTCGGGGGGAGATTCTCCTAGTTGCAAGGTCCTCTATGACTGCGAGGTTGGATACTTATGAAACTTCCCCTAGTGGTTAGTTGGGCCCTTACAAAATGAAGATTTTTAGTTCTAGAAAACTGGCCTTTTTTTGAGAATTTCCTCCATTCCTGATGTCTAGAATTTTCTAACTAGATATTAGATCTTCAAAACCAGCATTCTAATTTTATCATTATTATTCAATTATTCTTTTTGCTTTCTTTATGTCTCCTTCATGGGTTATTAGACATTATCCTCTACCTCTTCTGTTGACATTTTTATATAAATCATCAGTTTCAATTCTAAGAGCTTTTTCATCATTATTTATTCTATTTTTAAAAAGTCACAGCATATTCTTCTCTCATGGAAGAATCTCTTCACTTACTTTTCTTAGTTTTTGTAAAATGAAGTATGGTTGATTTACAATGTTATATTAGTTCCAGGTATACCACACAGTGATTCAGTAATTTTATAGATTATACACCATCTAAAGTTTTTATAAAATAGTTTGTTCTCTCTATTGATGAGTCTGTTTGTGTTTTGTTATATTCATCCATTTATTTTTTAGATTCCACATATAAGTGAAACAGTGTTTGTCATTCTCCGTTCAACTTATTTCACTAAACATAATACCCTACAGGTTCATTCATGTTGTTGCAAATGACAAAATTTCATTCTTTCTCATGGCTGAGTAATATTCCATTGTGTGTGTGTGAAACGACATTTTCTTTATCCATTCATCTGTTAATGGATACATAACTTACTTTCATATCTTGGCTATTATAAATAATGCTGTGATAAACATTGGTGTGTGTATATATGTTTTCAGATTTGTGTTTTCATTTTATTCAGATAAATAGCCAGAAACCTCCATACTCTTTTCCATAGTGGCTGTACCAATTATATTCCCATCATCAGTGAACTAGGGTTCTCTTTCTCCACATTCTTGCCAACGTTTATTATTTGTTGTCTTTTTTACGACAGCCATTCTAACAAGTATGAAGTAATATCTAATGTGGTCAGTTTTTGATGGTGGTTTTTTTGTTTTCCTTTCATTTCAATATTATTTCCATTTCCTCTAAGTTTCTTTATTTTATTTAGATATATTGATGTCTTTCATGTTTCAGGTTTCTCTTCAAGGATTGCTCATTGATGACAGGCCATTAATATTGAAGAATGTGTCTGAAAAGTGATTAGAATCTCTTTGTCATAGGTAGTGCTTGTCACCTTCTAGGCTTCACTGAAAGGTGGAGAGAGAACAAGTACAAACTTCTGTTTCCAAAATTTTATTTGTCTGGGTCTTTATTTTTATTTTCAGTCTCTCCTGTGGTTAATCCCACAATCTCCATTCTGTAAATAGGTGGGAGAAAGGAACCTGAGGTATCATCACTCAATATTCTGATTTTTATTTAATTTCCCTGTTTCCAATCTGGAAATCTTGTCTCCTTTCCAGTTTTACTACAGGAGTAGGTAAGGATAATCTCCTGCTACTTGGAGTGAAGAAAGGAATCGAATCTGTAAAAATATTTTCACCATTTTATTTTGAGCATAAAAACAGATCCTTGGATTACAAAATCTTTGCTATCCCTATTTCCTCAGCTATTCTGAGCTTCTGTGGATATTAATCATCCTGCTTTTTCAGTGATCACCCATCAAAAGCTCTTTGCTTTGTTTATCTTTCTTGGTATCTGCTGAGTCAGTTACCATATTTCACTATTTTTCCAGAAACTGTATTGTAAGCTTTTCTTTGCTGTATTATCTTCTGTTCTTTCTCCTTGTACCTCTTTTATGTTTCCAGTCTGTTTATGTTATGTTAGTGATATTTCAGGGGTGAACAGTAATAAAGGCATTTTTTTTTTAGTCTATCAGGCTCCACCGCAAACCACAATTCTTCTTTTGTCTATTTCTTTCCTTTAAATTAAAAAAAAATGATATCACACATTCTCTGACCCAGCTATCATCAGCCAATCCCCATAAACCCTCCTTTCCAGAATCAGGCTCCTCCTGTGTGAGGGTGGCAATTTAGTCCCACGGTTCTCCTGCATCTCCTATGAAGCATCCGGTCCTCAGCATTCTGTGCACTTCCCATGGGCAGAGCTCACTCTAAAGCTGATCACTACAGAAAACTGGAAGTAGCCCTCCATTTAGAGTGTTGCTTCTCTCCAGGAATACAAGGAAAAAGTGAATGTAAGTTAAGTGAACCCCCGCTGACTTTAAAGCCCTATAGTCTTTCCAATACTACAGTAAGATTATATTGAAAGTCTCTGGTATGAGAGGATGGCGCTGTAGGGAGTGTGGTAGAAGGTAGAAAGATTGACACAGTAAAAACAGGTAATTTGCAGAGTAACTAATAAAGAGAATATTTAAAGTTGTTATACCCATGTAGGGAACTACCAGGATAATGCAATACCTCTGGACTGATAACATTAGGCTCCAGGGATGTGTTATACTTGGAAAGAGACAGAGAGATTGAGAGGGGACTCTGGAGAGGGTTGTTTGACAAATGACCTTATGTGGTGGGTGCCTCTCCAGGGAGGAGAGAAGAATAACAGGGCCTTCACGCCTCCCTTCCTCCTGTTTCCTGAAACTAGATCCAAAGTCTGCTGAGGTCTCAGCATTCTCCCCCTCAGGGCAAGGAGCAGGGCAGAGCCCAGTAGATGGATCTGGAGGGGCAGGAGAAAGACATTTAACACAGAGAGGCCACCTGAGCTCAGTGCTAAGCATACGCTTTCCAAGGTCCAAGAGAATGACGTAAAACGTCAAACTGCCCTTCAGAGGGTCTGCTATCTGTCTCTTATACACANAAGGGAAAGGCTACCCACTCCAGTATTCTGGCCTGGAGAATTCCATGGACTGTATAGTCCATGGGGTTGGAAAGAGTTGGACACGACTGAGTGACTTTCACTTACATACTCAAGTAAAAAGGTGTAAAAGCTTTGTGTATATAGGCGAAGTAGACATCAGAAAAAGGCTGATTATTTTTTTAAAGGTTGATTTCTGACACCAAAACAAGCGAAAAGTCAACGCAGTATGATTAATCATTTGTAGAAAGACACAAATAGAGTGCCACTGGAATTTAGGAAATTTGTAAGCAGATCAGGCTGACCAGATAGCATCTTCTGGAGGGTAATGTAACTAAAGAAGCTATAACGGATTAGACTAGTTAGACTAATCATTGTATTATTCTCCTCCTAAATCATAAGGTGACTTAAACATTTGGCTAGGGAGTCTCTTCGCAGCACAGTGCCCTCAGTAGACTTGGCCTGACTTTTCTGCCAGCAAGTTCTCTTTAACTGCACCAGCATCCCTGGCCTTCCAGTCACCTCTAGCTCATAACAGAAATTACCTTCCTTTTGCTTATCACAATTCAAGCTCCTCACCCCAACAGCTGGCGTTCCCATTGCAGAGAATATCATGAGCAAATGGTTACTCAGTTTATAAGTGAAAAAAATTGATACTTTAGTTTTAAAAATGAGAATCTTGCTTGGTTGGCAACCTGGATGGGAGGGGAGTTTGGAGGAGAACAGATACATGTATGTGTATGGCTGAGTCCCTTTGCTGTCCACCTGAAACCATCACAACATTGTTAATCAGCTGCACTCCAAT
>SJYV01017704.1:0-12919 GCA_006410875.1 Neotragus pygmaeus | reverse complement strand
AATCTTGTCGCTTGTGAAAACATGGATGGACCTAGAGGGTATTCTGCTTTGTAAAATATGTCAGAAGAGAAAGACAAATACTGTATGATTTCAGTTATATGTGGAGTCTAAAAACAAAAACAAACATAACAAAACAGAAACAGACTCAGAGATACAGAAGTTGCCAGAGGGAAAGGGTAAAAGGGAGTGAAACAGCTAAAGGGAATCAAGAGCTACAAACGTGCAGTTACAGAATAAATAAGTCACAGGGATAAAACGTACAGCATAAGGAAGATAGTCAATAATATTGTAACGGTGGCAACATGGTAAGTAGATTTATCGTGGTGATTATTTTATAATTTATAAACATATCAAACCACTATGTTGTATACCTGAAACTAATACAATATTGTAAGTGAATTATACCTCAAGTTTTAAAGAGATAGTAAATGCCAGTTGATGTCACTGGCAGTGGTGAGTAGCACATGAAACGATGGCATGTCTAATGCTAAAGTCAAATGAAAGCATTGTGGAGAGTTGAGGAAGAGAGAAATTGAAGAAACTCCAGGGAAATCACAAGAAAACTTTTCTAATAACTAGCTCACTGGGTACAATGGAGATTTCATTTCTGGGAAGAACCCTGCTCCTGGTAGCACCTATACCCTGAATTATTAAGAATGCAATCCTCCCAGCTTGTCATGCCTTTTCCCTCTCATTTGGGGTCCTCTCTGTGCTGATTAACAGCTCTGGAGAGAGAAAGTAAAAGTGAAGTCGCTCAGTCATGCCAGACCCTTTGCGACCCCAAGGACAGTAGCCTGCACCAAGCTCCTCCGTCCATGGGATTGAGTCATATCCCAAATCTGTAGTGGCTCTGGCAAAGGATCTACTTGGGGAGTCAGCCAAAATGGATAGCTTTTAGCAGACGGGGGCTATCTGTGACTTTTCATTTCACGGAGTTACTCCCTTTCCCCCAAACCTATAATAGCAGCCTCCACCATCAAGACAGAGTGTCTTTTTCCTCCCTTGCATTCAGAAGCTTCCAATCCAGTCAATATTTCCGTATACTTCTTCCCTACAGCACCATGTATCTCTGCCACACGTGTTAGAAATTAAATACACTTGTTCTTGTGGTCCCCTGATTGTTTTCTGTTTAGGAATGTCCCCTTTCTTCAGAGATGAGGACCTGAAGTTCAGGCATCTCTGTCTTTTGTCTGCATGTTTGGAAAGCAGTGAGATGAGGAAGAGCATGGGCTTTGGAGTAGGAGGGTTTGAAGCTCAGCTTTGCTTCTTAACCAGAAAACTTGATACAAGCCACTTAGCCTTTCCAAGCCTCAGTTTTCTTATCTGGAAAACGGGGATAATAGAACTTTCTTCATAAGGTCAATGTGATTAAATGAGTGAATTTGTGTAAAATACTGAGTACGGTGCCCAGTAATGTACCAGATGCTCAATAAAATTCATACTATTTTTCGACTTCAATAGCTTTGGAGAGCTTCGTTTCTTAGGGAGTCAAATAACAAAGCCTATGGCTTAAAAGAAATGAAAATAAAGTAACAGAATTATAGGTTGATAGATAATCTCTCCCAAGATGACAGGGTAGGTAGGTAGATAGGCTGATGGGGAGCTTGGCTATGGGTGGATTTCTTCTACTTTCTATGTTACTTCAATGATTTTATCATGTTCTTTGTGCTGTTAATTTTTTAATGAGTAAGGGTATATGACAATCTTCATATTTAACTGAGTAGCTTCACCAGGTGAATCCAAGCAGAAGGTAAAGGTTGATAAGCCACACAAGACATCTTAGATAACAGAGATGCACATTCAACAGGCAGATTCCACATCACAATTTCTAAAGAGGGAAAACTAAGACTCTACATTTTATTAAGTAAGTTCCTCAGGTGCTTATTGGAAAAGACCCTGATGCTAGGAAAGAGGGCAGGAGGAGAAGGGGATGACAGAGAGTGAGATGGTTGGATGGCATCATCGACTCGATGGACAGGAATTTGAGCAAATTCCAGGAGATGGTGGAGGACAGGGAAGCCTGGCATGCTGCCGTACATGGGGTTGCAAAGAGTTGGACATGACTGAATGAATGAACTACAACAGCAGGTGCTTATGTTATTAAATAAGTCCCTCAGGTGCTTACATGCTCCCCAAAGTTTGAGAGGTTCTAGAAAGAACTCTGGATGTGGAATCAGAAGATCCAAGCTCTAATCGTACAGCAGCTAACTGTAGACGCAGTCATGTGTCTTCCCGGGTCCCTTTTTGCTTTTCTGCTCTAATGCTGCCAAGTCAATGAGCAAAAGGGCCCCTTCTGAAGGGAGAAAGGGGTCAATCACATTCCCTTCTGGGAACCTATGCCAAAGGAGAAAAGCTGGCTAGAGAGTCTGGATTCCTGAGGATAACTAAATAATCTTGGGGACAAATAAATATTCAGCAAGCGATAGGGCCCCAGCAAAAGTGAAGCACATGACTTGTGTTGCCAATCCAAACAGAGAAGCTGCACGCCTGCATGTCCTCAGAGAGTTAGGCCCCCGGTTCTGTCCCATGGCCAGCAACCCTGCAGCACAGACCAGCACCTACCCACGCCAAGCCCCCTGTGGACTGGCTGAGGCTGTGCTTCCTCTCTCACCAACACTACAGAGAGAAAGGCCTGCAGAGAAGAGTGAAAAGCAACATCAACTTGGTTCATGGTACTCAGGTTTGGTAAAAGGACCAAGAGGTTAAAAATAAAGCCTAGAAGATTTCCATGGTGTAAGCGTGCTCCCTGCTTGGGGAAGGAAAGATGGCGGCAGGAGAGAGGCACTCGTCAATGATAATTCAGATCTGCTTGTCTCATTGGGTAAGTCAAGGGTTCTAGGTCTAGTTTAATGTAAACTCCTGAATTGTGATAAGGCAGTTCATATGACTGGGTAAATATGTAATGACTCATGGGAAAACACACCATGGCTGATCATTTCATTTTTTCTGATGTATTTTCATCAATTTTTCAGACAGCATAATTAAAATGATACAATTTTCATGTCTCAGTTTCCATTCACCTTCTTCTTCTTTTTTTTTTTTAATATAGTATGTAATGACTTTGACCCACATGTCTTTAGACATGCTATAGAAAGGCTGTTACATAAGCCAGGAGCCTGAATCTTGGAAGTGTCAAATGCCAAACACAGTGACACTCAGTATTCTGCAGAGCAAAGTGCATTTTCTCTCCAAGTTTGGGATGGTCTTGTTAACCCTGATCCATCCGTTCAAATGAGAAGGCTCAATCCATTATGATGAAGACACTATTATCAACAGAGCAAATGCCTTCTCATCAGCCTTGTGCTGCTAAGTCACTTCAGTCGTGTCCGACTCTGTGTGACCCCATAGATGGCAACCCACTAGGCGCCCCCTTCCCTGGGATTCTCCAGGCAAGAACACTGGAGTGTGTTGCCATTTTGTAGATGGTGCCTAAATGCTAGTAATCTCTAACATTCCTAAAGATAGATTTTAAAAGTACCTCAATACATGTTAGAGGTAATTAAAAAATGCAAGCACAGCATCCTCAAAGCCCAGGGCAATGTAGTAAATAAATAAAAGATGCAGCACTTACCCTCCAGGTTTACTGTGAAGGTCTGAAATACAGGAGTGGCCGCTGGAAAAGGTCTGAGAGCCTTGGCAGACCTCAGATTTACATCTGACTTCTTCTGACAAAACCATTTTTAGAGCCCATCTTGATACAGAAATATATGCAGATAAATAGAACTTAAGGGCCCATATATATTCCTCCTCTTATTTTCTCCAACATTAATCAAGCCATTATGGGGGGTATCACGTACAGCTTCTAAAGTGAAGTGGGGAGGGACTTCCCTGGTAGGCCAGTGGCTAAGACTCCATGCTCCCAACGTAAGGAGCTGGGGTTCAATCCCCGTCAGGAAACCAGATCTCCAAATGGCCCAATGAAGAGTTTGCATAGCCACAACTAAAGATCCTGCGTGCTGAAACTAAGACCCAGCACAGCCAAATAAACAAATATTTTTTAAAAAAATAAAGTGAAATGGGGAAAAGTGGAAAAAGGAAGAGTGAGAGTTGGCCCAGGGTACAATAACTGGTTTGGTTCAGTCACTTTAACAAACACACTTTCATCAAAACTAAGGAAGCCTGGAGGGAATGATCAGGTGGTTAAGGGCATCAACATATGAGGGATACTGAGAGCATATGAAGGTTGGAGATGGAAGTGGGTTGGCTTCATATATTTGAAAGACCTGCCTGCAAAGAGGGATCAATTTTAAACGAGGTTAATCTGGAAGGTAAAAAAGGCTGTCAGATATACGCATACATATACAATACACATATACCAGAAAAGCAAGCTTCAGGGCAAAAGAAAAATTTCAAGTAAGTTGGCTCTTTCCTCCAAAGGAGTGCCTGCCTCCTAACAAAGCTGTGAGCGCCTTGTCATGGGGACACAGTCAGGAAGGCGCAGTAACAATCTGTCAAAGATGATATGAAGAAGACTCTGGCACTGCATGAACTCTGAGCATCACTTCAGTGCTCAGATTTTCAGCTTCTATAAACAAGAATCATTTCAGAGCTAGAAAACAAGATGGCTGGGGTGTAATCAAAGGCCTTACAGTCATAAGTCAGAGTAAAGATTTAACAGTCCCCAACCCTGGCTCTCCGGTGGCTCAGATGGTAACAAATGCAGGAGCCCCTGGGTTGCAGTTTTGATCCCTGGGTTGGGAAGATTCCCCTGGAGGAGGGCATGACAACCCACTCCAGTATTCTTGCCTGGAGAATCCCCATGGACAGAGGAGCCTGGCAGGCTACAGTTCATGGGGTTGCAAAGAATGGACATGACTGAGCGACTAAACACCACACGGCACTCATCTTAAGACTTAAAATCCTCTCTCGCACATTCCTGTTAAATCTTATGAAGGTGAAGTGTTAGTCGCTTAGTTGTGTCTGACTCTTTGTGACCCCATGGACTGTCGTCCACCAGTCTTCTCTGTCCATGGAATTCTCCAGACAAGAATATTGGAGTGAGTTGCCATTCCCTTCTCCAGGGGATCTTCCCCACCCAGGGATCGAACCCAGGTCTCCTGCATTGCAGGTGGATTTTTACCATCTGAGCTACCATAAGATGACTGGGTGGATCCAAAGACCCATTACACTTCTTCCACTTGATTCTGGGAACAACATCAGGTGGCCCACAAGGATGGTTGCAGTCAGTGACCTCCAAGTCTCAGCTCCAGGATCACACGGTTCTGCGCTGTTGCTTCATCGGCTCTGAAATGTGGAGACTGTAATGTGACCCCCTCGTGTGGAACTGCTGAGTGGCACACACTGGAGTTTGTCAAGGGTTTAACAAACTGGAATAAGCAGTGGTCTAAACTCAAAAGCAGCTTTAATCCCTAGAAAGTCAAGATCGACAAAAAGTCGTATCATGGGATTTTTCCTGCTTATCCTTCTGGTTAACTATTTAAAGTGCTAGAAGCTCTGCATTTTATTTCCTGCCGTGTGCAGACTTGATTCATTTTCTCCTTGAATTAAAAGACTGAAATTGTTTTTCTCTGTTGAAAAAAATTATTTAAACATTCCCTCTGAAAAGACAGAACTCTACATCTTATGTCTAAATGGTTTTACCCACGAGGGGCTAACTTGAGTGTGCCTCATTTAGAGAAAACCTGCAAAAATCCAGGTGTAAAGAGAAAAAACCTGCGGGTAACCATTTATTCCATAGAAAGGTCCTTCATTATGTGCATCAATTCACAGAAACACAAAGCTTTAGAGCGCAAAGCTGAAGCCTTAGAGATGAGGTCAGTGACAGTGACAATGGTAACAACAATTCCCATTTATTAGACACACCTGTCACCCCAGATCCTCTAGGGTAAGCCCTCTCAGATATATTACCTCACTTAAGCTTCAAGACAGTCCCAAGAGGTAAATAATAGTATCAGTATGTTATAGATGAGGAAGCAATACTTGAGACTCAGGAAAGGGGAAGACCTCAGCGTAAGGTATCAGAGAAAGTGGCAAAGTTGAGTCTGAAATGCAGGCAGTCTGACCCCTCAGTTGCTCAGTCTACAAGTCATGTCCGATTTTCTGTGACCCCATGAACTGCAGCATGCCAGGCTTCTCTGTCCTTCCCTATCTCCCTGCGTTTGCTAAAACTCATATCCATTGAGTCCAACCCCTATATCCTACTATATCCACTAGGTACCCAGTGCATAGGCATTTTCAAACTTTCATTTTGGCAATAGAAGCTCTCTTCCCTTTTTTTCTTTATCACACAACCAATAAAAATTAATACATAGGAAGTTAAATTAATTAGAATAAATACATAGGGAAGAAAGGTTCAGAGCCAATCCCTAGCATCTGAAGTGACTCTGAGGATCTCTAAGGTTCCATGGTACCCAGTTCGTAACACAAACTGGGGCCAACAGATGTAAGTGGCTCAAGGTCACTTTAGTTGTTTGTGGCTGGTTGTGGATCTGAACCCAGTTCAGTTTTCCACCCACTCAGCTTAAGATTTCAGGCAGCCTCCAGCCTGCAATGTGCTTAAAACCATCCAAAGCTCTTTCCTAGAAGTCTGTTTTGTTAAATACAGCTGAACTTGGGCAACCTTGTATCCGTGATTCTAAATGATCATCCTTCCAAACTTACATAAAAAAAANCGACATGAATCCACCACAGGTGTACACGAGCTCCCTATCCTGAATCCCCCTCCCACCTCCCACCCCACAATGTCTCTCAAAAGTGTTATTTTTAAGGATAAAGGGATATAAGTCACTGGCAACCACCCTCAAGTATGTAGACAGCAACATCATGCCTCTTTCCTGATTTTCTTCCCTTGCAATAAAATCATAGCTACCTCTGTCTCGAGAAATGCACAGAACCAAAGGGAAACATAAAGAATAAATTTAGCAAAAAAACAATTTGTGAAAAGGTAGATGTATTAATGCCTCCATGACAGTTTTCACAGCCCTGCTCCTAAGATATAAACTAGAGACTACGCTGTTAGAACGTATGACCCTTTCAAGGACTGACAGATGTGACTTTCCCCCTAATACTTAGAAATTACAACAACAACAAAAACATGGAAAGGGATGATTTCGAGAAACAACACAAGTCTGCTAAATGCGTCTACAGCAAAGGACTCACTCACCAGGGCTTTCTACTCGCTTATAGTGGTAGGGGTTGATGCACACCTCCTTCTGCTTGGAGCCAAAAGGGAACTCGCAGCATTCCAGCGGCTTCAGTTCATGGTGGCTCTGGAGGTCAGGCCAGCGCCACACGCGGCAGTAGATGACGTGGGGCAGCCCCTTCCGGTGGGACACCTGCAGCCTGCCGTCCAGGGAGCGGGGAATGGTGACGCAGTTACTGGGCTGGCCGGGGCAGCTCAAGGCCTTTTCCAGCTCCTCCATGGCACCCTTCTTTTTCTTCAGTTTCTTCACCAAAGCGTCAACGGCCTTCTCTGCCCATTTTTCTTCCTCGTCACCCTGTTTCCAGCCAAGAAGTCTCTTCACAGCTGGACTTGTGAAGGAAAATAAACTTGTCACGTTCATGATGGTGCTACACACACTCCTTGTGGAGGGAGAAATACAGACGTCCCCAAATGTGGAAGGACAGCGAAAGAGGCTTCACTTTATCTACATAAGATTCTCCTTAGCTTCTTCGTGCGGAGGTCCTGAAAAGTAGAAATGACCATTCCTGGTGTTTCCAAAAGGAACCCAAAGCAAGCACCTAGAAAAGAAAAACACGGAAAAGATGTTTAAAATTGTCTCTACCCCAAAATCACAATTTATTAAACAATTACCATGGGCCAGGTACTATTTTAAATGCTTTTATGTATTACAGTGTGCTATGGAATCAATTATGCACCCACCCCCCACCCCCAAACTCACATTGAAGCCTCAGTATGACTATATTTGGAGGTGGAACCTGGAGCCTTTAAGGAAGTAATTAAGGTCAAATGTGGTCATAAGGGTGGGGTCCTAACCTGAGAGGATTAGTGGCCTCATAAGAAGAAGGGAGAGATTTCTCTCCTGCCCTACGTGTGCACCCACTGAGGAAAGGCCACCTGCAGACACAGAGAGAAGGCCGCTGCCTACAAGCCTGGAAGATAGTTCTCACCAGAAACCACACTGGCCAGACCCTTCATCTTGGACTTCACAGACTCCTGAACTGTAAGAAATATATTTCCATTGTTTAAGCCACTCCATCGATGGTATTTTGTTATGGCAGCAGACTAGCCACAGTATTTAACCCTTTAAATAATTACTTCAACTAGGTAATACAATCATTGCAATTTTATAGATGAATAAACTGAGATGCAATTTAAAAAGAAGTATGCTACTCTTTATATGAGTTATGAGTTAGAAGCAATATTCCCCTTAGTGCAAAAAAAGTTCAAGTTCTCAACAAATACTGTGACATTTTAGTCACTCATTTAGTCTTTATAGTCACTCATGGGCTCTAAAATATTTATTTCAAAATACACCGCAATCAATAAAAACTAAAAGCAACAGGACAAAGTAAAACTCCAATAGTCTTAACATCTGTTTTTGGTTTGCTCAAGTATCTCATGCTAAAAAAAGGTAGTTATATTTATACTAGATAAATGTAGCAACATTTTAGGGTCTTTATTCAGTAAATAAGTCTATGCCTTTGGACTATCAGGCAATTAAGGTAGGAAATTCATTCCCTGCTTCTTCGAATATGCTTTTTATTGACGTGAAACAAATGAAGCACATGAACACACACTTTAGTCAAGTTGTTTCGTTTAAACCTTCCAGTTACTCTTCGCTAGATAAAAAGGCAAATGGTGAAAAAGATTAAAGATGATAACTTTGCATCAACTTCAGCTAAGATTGAGTAGCAGGTCAATCAACCTCCTCCCCAAACAACTATAAAAGTTGAATAAAATGCAAATGAATAAATCAAGGTGTGGGGCGGAAGCCCAACTTTTTAAAGGCATCAATGAGCAATCAAAGTACTCAGGACATCAGGGGCCACATCTGGAAAGATGTGAAAAGCAATGAAGTGATAAGCTAAACATTCTTCACTGCTTCTCTTCTCAAGGCATTTGCCAAAGCTATGTTGTAAAAAGCCAAGTAGAAAGAAGCTAAAGGACCAAGCAGAGATTTCAGGAGTCTCATAGTGTTGAAGAGAGCCCCCTCCCGCCCCCAAAAAACAGAGCTGAGGGCTTGCCAAGAAGGAGAAATTCTGGTAAACATACCAGGTTTTCCGCTGAGACCCTTGAAGAGGTATGCCCTAGTGCAAGGGCTAAACTGAAATGGACAATGTTTAGAAACACAGCCTAGAATCATCTTAATACTAGACTAGATCAAGATGAAAGGAAAGAAGGAGAGAAAAACTGTGAGAGAGGATATAGTATATTGAAAGTTAATGGCCAAAGACTTTCCAAAACTGGCAACAGACATCTAGCCACAGATTCATGAAGCCCTACAAATCCCAAGAAGGAGAAATAGAAGTCCACAGGTCTTAATGTGTCATATCATGGTATAACTGCTGAAAACCTACAACAAAAATCTTTAAAAAGACACAATACTTTCAAATGAGTACAATAAGAATGACAGCTGACATTTCAACAGGAACAATGAAAACAAAACGACAGTAAAATGATATCTTTAGCCTGCCAAATGCAATAGCTGGTAACTCAGAACGCTATACTTAGAGGGAAAAAAATCATTCAAAAATGATTGTGAAATAAAAGTGCTTTACAACAAACAAAATCTGAAATAATTGGCTTCCAGGAGGAATTCTCAAGCACAAGGGAAAAGCAAGAAACTGTAGGAAAAAATGAAGAGTTCCATAAGGGTACTGACTTTACAAAACAATTATAGGAATACCTTGTCATGTTTAAAATACAGAATTAAAATGCATAACAAAAAAGCAGAAGGGATAAATGAATTCAGAGTTCTAAGGTCCTTATACTACCCAGGCAATGCTAAAGCATTAAATTATTATTGATACAAATTATGAATTCATGTCATAATAAAGCAACCACTGAAAGAATAATTTAAAAGCAATAAAAAGGTAATAGAGGAATTAAAAATATGGAATTCTATTTAAAGATAGGATTAACCAAAAAAACTTCAGAACAAAGAGGAGTACATAATAGGTGGGTCAAGTAGAAAAGAGTAAGATCCAGATAAAATCCTCAAAGTCTCGAGAATTACTTACAAACCAAGAGACTAAATAAGCCAAATGAAAATATATAGTGTTCTTACAAGAGACACATATCAAGTATAAGGACAGAGAAAAGTTGAAAGAAAAAGAATGGAAAGAACTGTACTGTGCATATTCTAAACAAAAAAGTTCCCAGAGCTATCAAATCAGACAAAAGAGACTTCAAAGAAAGAAGTATCACCAAGGATAAAAGAGGGACATTTCATAATGTTAAAAGAGGTGCTCTACCAGGAATATGTCAAAATCCTAATTTTTTATCCAAGCAGTAATGGTTTCAAAATACATAAAGTAGAAACTGACATAGTTAAAATGACAAACAGTCTTAGTGGGAGATCAACATAGTAAATGACAAAACAAGCAAATAAAAATTGACAGATACAGGAGATTGCATGTTTAAAAACTTGACTCAATCCATGTATGCACCCAGCAACTGCAGCATACATAGTACTTTAAAAAACACAGGACCATATAATGGGCCGTTAAGCAAATCTCAACAAATATCAAAGGAATAAAACTATACAGAATATGCTCTTTCATCATACTACAACTAAGAACAAATGCCCAAATACTGTTATTGAAAATAATTACACTTTTAAATAACCTGTGAGTCAAAGAAGAAAATATAGGGGAAATTAGAAAGTATTTTAAATGAGCTGATTAAAAAAATCTGACACATCCAACTTGTAGGATGTGGCTCAATCCATGCTTAGAGGGAAGTTTATAATCTTAAATGCATAATTAAAAAATAAAAGCAGCTGAAAACGAATTTTCTATGTATCTACCAAAAGAAAAAAAAAGGAACAAAAATTAAACCCAAAGACAGTTACAGGAAATGAGAGCAAAAATTAAATATATCTATATATGTAAAATAGGAAAATAAATAAAATCAAAGTTGGCTCTTTGAAAATACTAATAAAACCAGATATTCCTCTAGCAAAACTAATCAATAAAAGAAAAGGCAGAGATTACCAGTAAGAGAAATAAAAGGGGGGAATCATTACTGATTCTGAGAACTGAAAAGGGTAATAATGATGGACTGCTGTCACAGCAAATTGCACACGCCAACAGTTACTTCCTCACTAGAGGAAAACGGAGTTCTGACTGCCTTCCCGTCTTTGGAGCAGAGCCCTGTACCTGGTACATATCAGTCTCAATAAATGTCTGATGAATGACTTGGCTCCCTGAAGGAATTAGAAGGCCAAGGGTGGAGCTTTACTTACTCAGTAGGCTATAGGGGCTCAGTTGTTCCCTTCTGTAAAGAGTTTTACTCAGATTTACCAGTTCTTTGAAAGTGGCATTATTTTTGTCTAACAATGAAAGAGAAAACACTATGATATCATCAAGAGTCACACTTGGTCAGAGTGTACTTCCTGAAATGATTATTTACTTTTAGTAAAGGTTAATCGCTCAAAAGAACGAGAAAGACAACTTTTTTTCTTGTCCTCTAGTAACAATTTATCAACGGAATACATTTCTCCTTATCCTGTATGTCCTTTTCTTCAACTCCAAAAGCTGCGTTTTTATATTTCAGTCAACAGTTTTCAAATTGAGGGGGTGAGTTTCTATCAAAATCACTTGGGGCTATTTTAAACTCTAGAACTGATAGATTTATCATAGAAGGCGTGTGGGGGTGGGGGAGTTGGGGAGACTGAGGACCACAATTTCAGACCTTTGCTTTAACTATTCGAATCGACATTCATTCAATGAAGTTGCACTGAGTGCCTGCTAAGTACTTAGGCTACCCCACTGAGGCCAGAGACAAAGATGGCTCCATCCTGAAGAGCCGGTGTGTTAACAGTGAACTCATGGGAAGCAAACTGGCTCCCGTAGGCCAAGTTCAAGGACTGTGCAGAGCAGTCTTCAGGCAAGTGCAGGACTCAGCAGGAGAGGAGTTCCGAGTGGAACAAGGTGAACTTAGCGCAGGAACAGAAGAGGCGGCCCCTGTACTGTGCATGTGCCAACCATGACCCACCCACCAACTGTGTCACAAAAGCTCCACCGCAGGGAAAAACGCTGCCCGACAATACATAAAAGCAGAAAGGGAGAGAAGAAGAAAAGGAAGGGACAATTAATTCCAGGGATTTCAGGAAGTTTTCCCAAGGAGGAAATATCATTACAGGATGCGCAGAATTTTGCAAAACAACAGAACTAATATTTGGAGTCATTATTACATGAGAGACACTGTTCCCTTTATTACCGAGCTTAAACTTTGTGACAAACCCTCTTTAAGAGAGCATTCTGTTTTCCTTACTATACAGGTAAGGAAAGTGAAATACAGAAAAGGTAATTAATTTGTCCAAGGTTTATGTGCACGGTTGTAAGTGGTGGGGCCAGAGAGGGAACCCATGGTTCTGGCTCTAGAGCCTCAAATTTTAAACCACTTTCCTAAATAGGTAGTTCTAACAGACATCAGGGAAATGCTAGGGTTCAAGGTTGATGTAGATGATACAAGGCTGCTAAGGGCAGGGCAAGACTGTGAAGGGCCTGTGATGCCTATTATCCTGTGGGCAAATGGAAGGTTTCAAATCAGAGCATCAGTGTGATTAGAGTCATGGTTTAGAAAGACAGCTAAGGTGATATCCTCAATATAGAAGGCCTCTCCACCCAGGGAACAAAAACAACATCAAAAACCTGAATCACAACACTGTCAGTCAGCTCAGTTGCTCAGTCGTATTCAACTCTTTGCCACCCCATGAACCGCAGCACAGCCAGGCCTCCCTGTAAAGTAACGACAGCGAAAACCCCACTA